>JAAAYG020059908.1:69498-80645 GCA_009936455.2 Tomocerus minor
TGGCTATGGACATGGAATGAGGCAAATACACATACGTTGCTTGTTCGGCTATGTATATGAATGTATAAGTGTATGAGGAGAGGAGAGAGAGAAGAGAACATATGTATGCCTAGCGAATGGACTGAAGAGCGAACAAGGAGAAAATTACATTATGACTAAGGGAGAAAGGCTGGGAAGCAGAAAATAGGAGCACAAGAGATATCTTTCCTTCTCGCTAGACATTCGATCCTTATTTCCTCATGCATGTATGTATGCATGCTAGTCAATCCAAGGGAAAAGGAAGAAGAAGAAGGAGGCTAGTTCCTCGTTGGTTTTAGCGCGGCTCTTGGTGAAAAGAACGTTTCGTAGACTATGCCTTGGAGCAGGGAGCCCATAGCCCAAGAAGACAGCAAGTCATGCTCGAGCCTTGCCATGTCGAGAGAGTGAGAGTCAAGTGAAGTCAAGTCATGGCCCTGCTATTGCAATTGCAGTTCTATACCTCAACTCCATTATATATACGTACAAGGAGAAAAGAAGTGAAAAGAGCTGAAATGGGTTGGGAATTCATCAAAAATTCTCCTAAATTACATCACACCCCTGGAAGAGAACAAGTACGTGGATCCAGCGACTCAAACCAAGCCAGGCTTTAAATCTTCAATTGAAAATTCAGATCAGGTCACCACAACCACTGAGCTGAGCATCCGTGTAGTGTAGTGCACAGCAAAGCACTAAACTATAACAATCTATCTCATCCTCCTCCGAATTCAGGATATAATAATATAAATATATATATAAACTTTACTCCTATAGCTACGTATCTTCCATTCTTTCTCTCATTCATGCATGCAAGCAGCAAGCTTTTCTTCAAACCTACTACTCTCCAAATCATCCCAACAAGGTGCCTACTACGATTCCCTACCTTCTGCTACATACACACACAACAGAGTCTCTCTCTCTCTCTTTCTCATTCTATCTATCTATCTATCTATCTATGTAACTATATAGTAAGCGACTCTCTTTGGCAATAACTAGTTCTATTAATCCATAGAATGTAATAGCTATCAGAGAGACAGATATACATTATACATAGAGCAGGCAGGCAGGCACTCTCAGGCATAGACCAAAGTCAATGGTTCCTCCTCCTAATAAGACTCGACAGGAATAACTTGCCCACACTCTATCCACAGCGACAGTCTTTGCAACGAGGCAGACTTCGTCCTCAGATCGTCCTCTTGGAACATTGGAACAACCTACTCAACCGAATATATCTACGAAGGAGCAATCGACAACCTAGCTCTATCCATTTTCTTCTGACCGGTTACTGTTACGTTGAAATCATCCTTTGAGTAAACGAGGAGGAGGACTTCCATTTCAATTTCATTCTTCCTTCATGCGAATTACATCTTATACAATGTATCCGTTGGATTATGTATTTCCACTCAAGTGAAAGCCGGGCGACACAGTAACACCCTATTATTATCCTTAAATAGATTATACAACTTCAGCAGCATCACACAACGGCTCATATATACACAGAATATCATAGTAGTTGTTCTCCAGCTATTTCCTTTATAATTTTACTCACAGAATACACTTTTTAATTCATCCTGCTCTAACTACGCCCCACGCATTAAAAACACCCATTTTAAATTCCGTACTACACAATAAGGCAGAGAGTTAAGTTAGAGCACTAGGTTGAACTAGGTTCTCCAGACTGTGACTCTTACTTATTTACGTCAGTAAATTAATTTAACTTTAAATAATTGACGACAATTGACAGTAATCACCTAACTTCGTCGACTTCCAGATAAGTTAATGCCGCCAGGTGATGTCAACCGTTTCTTATCACGTTTGCCAAGTTCCTTTTACATAAACTCTATGAGTAATATAAATAGGTAATAGGTACTAACGCACATCCACAATCTAGTCTTTCTTTACCTATACAAACCAAAGACATTAAAGACTACTCTCATAAAAAGAAATTGAAAAATTGGATGAATCATTCACAACTAAGCATATTCATGTGCAAGGACTATGAAAACCTGTTTTAAACTACTTATACTACCATAAAATGTGGCCAATATATTTACAGAAGGTTTGTGACTTACTATCTCTGATTTGTGATTACAGAGAGGCTTGTCTCTGTGCATGAGCTTCGCATCGAGCACATTTGCTTAGCACATTCTGTTGTCCATTTTCTGACTTCTAACTGACCTGATATGATAAGCCACAACCCCAATTTCCAAGAAAAATGATTTTATGACAGCACGGTCGACAAACCAAGGTTAAAAATGTAAAAACAAAATTGTAAACTCAAAATACACAAAAATAGTAGAATGAGAAGGGTGTAAACGGTAAACAAAATAAGATTTTACCAACTAGAGCCCATTTTTTGTTTTTGACAAAAGTCCATAGAAAACGTCAAAAAACTTTATTGCATATTTTGTATAAGATAAGGTAAGAAGTTAGTGCAGTGACGGTGGTCACATCATACGATGTCTTATTTGGGGAAATGGAGACCACAACTTCCCTTCTGGGGTAACAGAAATTTAGTGGTCACTAAAACTTATATCAAGTCAAATTTTAAATTAACTCACTTTCACACACACGGGAAGTCCCCCACAGAGGTAAAAACACTTCACAAATTGTATATAGTAATCGTAAATATATGCAATTTGATGTTTTCTATGGGCTAAGCCAGAAACGTCCACAGGCTCCAGTGGTACCATAAATAAAAGACGTGACAGCAGAGAAAAATGGGTTTTACCCGCTTATCCAGTAAAATATACACAAGTTCCACACACAAAACACTTATCTTACATACTACACGGAAGATAACCGTTGTAATGTTTCATCATCATGTTTATTGACATGACACACTGTTGTGAAGAGGAATATAAACCTGGAATCTACTTTTCTTTTTGAGAAGTCACATTCCAGTTTATGTCTACAAAGTCTTAGATACAGTAAAAATTATGATTAAGTTAAGTACTTCAATAATTATATTAATAATGTTGTTTCATATTTCTCCTTCCTTTAAACCGTTTCAAAACTGAAAACAGTAATTAGTATGCAAAGCAGAATGATGTAATATATTTTCTAGAAAATTAGGTAGTAAACAAAAGAAATATTTTAGCAATCTAAGTGAATTCAAACACTACGTACATACAGAACCGCTTATTCTCAAGTAAGCATCAAATTATATATACCTATTAATTCCTTATCCTTTGCTACAATTTATGTGATGAAAATCGGACACTTTATTTTTACTATATATATGATACGTAAATATTTCAATGAAATTCGGAAAACCACACACACACGCAGTACATTAATCTAAACGTTTAGAAGAGAATGTCGAAGAATTATTCCAAATTACAGATGAATTCAGCTAACTCAAAACAAAACCATTAATTTACTAAAATCGGCTAACGTTTCACATTGTACATTTTGACTTTGAACTTCAAAAATAATTGTATTGATCACTATAAAAGAAGTTGAAAATAATTTTTGAGATCATATGACAATATTTGGAGTAACTTGAAATGAGTAGAGGAGAAACTTTGGAGTTAACTGAATTCGGTAAATGAGGAAGTGTGTGAAGTTTTATGAGCATGAAAGATATCTTTAAGTTTATAGTTTTTAAAGATGCCCAAAATTGAATGCAAATTGTCAAAGATTCAAAATTTGCGCCCGGATTCTTTAGCCCCCGCCTAACAAAAACAACAATAATGGACAAAGTCTCCGGGATAATTGTTGTTGTAGTTGTTGATGTCAGTGTCCATGAAATAACTACGAGGGATGAATAAATATTTGTATAAAAAATCTAAATTAGCTTACCATGCAGAATGGCGCAATAGAAGTCAAAGTCACGTAAACGAAGTAGGTAATTAGAAAGGGTGACGGTAAAGACTGACTGAAGAAGATAATATTGATGATGAATAGAGTGGCTTTCAGGAGCAATAGCTAATGTATATGTTATGTAATGTAGCTTTATAGGAGGCGAGGCTGGCTGGCTCAGCGGGCTGTTAGTCTGAAAAAGGCAAAAGCACAACTGAAGGCAAATACGTGGACTGTGGATTGTGGACGAAGAAACGAAATGCAGACGAGCATAATAATATAGTTTTAGTATTTACTTGAACAGCTATAGCTAAAACACAACGCCATTGCTTTTGAGAATTTCATGTCCTGCGCCAACAACCAACGAGCAGATATAAAATAAGAAATTGTTCCTTTTCCTCGGTAGGTTACTCCACCTACCATCGAAATGGCAGCTGCTACTACTAAGAGGATTCCTCCTGGACTCCCCGCGCCACTCTTTTCATCTACCTTGGTTCTACTCTTGGTTCTTTTCAATCTCTTCTTCTGTCTTGTTGTGAATACTCGGGTAAAAAGTCTGATCTCTGATAAATAAAAGCCCACACACACTCTCATTCAACTTTTGTCTTGAGATGAGAAGTTGGCTAATTTATGTGTGTAATACGTAATAATTTTCTCTTTTCTTTTTGTTGTGGACTCTGAGGAGGCTTTTTTATTGTTCTCCAGGAATTCGACAACGTCATTAGTCTAAATGTACCTAATTTGTCCATTAGACACTCTAATATGCATGTTTGTGTTAAGGTTTGCAGTTTTTGCCAAGATGTATTTATGTATAGTAAGATGCTATAGTGCAGAACTAGAGGATCTGAAAATGATAATTTTAAAGCTTTTTACACGTAGTTTTCTACGAAGAAGTATTGAGCAAATGTGGTATTGTGATTTTGTGAAGAAGATTGGAGTGCTAAAGAGGAGTCTAAAGACAGACACTAAAGAGTAATTTCCATGCAATTTCACCCAGTAATAACTTTATAGCTGACTCCATCATAAATGTAAAATCTGTAGCAAAAGAAAAAGGATGAATGCTACATTACTGTTGAATATGGAACAGTGA
Source organism: Tomocerus minor (assembly GCA_009936455.2). Taxonomy (NCBI): domain Eukaryota; kingdom Metazoa; phylum Arthropoda; class Collembola; order Entomobryomorpha; family Tomoceridae; genus Tomocerus; species Tomocerus minor. The sequence goes on from JAAAYG020059908.1 coordinate 74,408, forward strand.
GTGACGGGCAGAAATAATAGCCATCCCCAAAGAATCCCAGTGAAACGAAGCTGATATCCTCCATGTAACTTTCACCATATATAGAGCCTGAGTCATTGTTGGAAAAGTTCTTTTAGTAGCCCCGGAATACGGGTAGAGGCGTCTTCTACCCATCCTAGATTATTGTGACTAAAAAGTACATATCTACCTATTTGATCTGTTCTATAATATTAGGACGTTGCTTTCACTATCATCTTCTATTCAATGACAGCTGGGTATTAGTCGAGGATATAATCGCATAAATATATAGGGATAACACTATATTAAAGTGCTACACCTTTCCCAGCTCTTTGCTCGTCTGTCAACTTTTGACTTTAGTCGGATTTTGCCACAGCAGCACCGATGTCATTGAATTGTCTTGACTTATCCAGTTTCCAGTCATGTCATAACATTCGCTTTATGAGGTTCGTCAACAAATATCACAGCCTTTTTTCTAGATTTTTATATTGAGCATTTGCCCATCAAAACCTTAGTAGTAAAATGAGCAAAGGGTCTTTTTATAGTATCATTTTATGCCATTGGATTCTATGGCCGTCCAAGACTATATTATTATATACATTCTCTCTCTCTCTCTCTCTTTTCTGTGAGTCGACAAGGTTTTCCCATCTCCAGTTTGGGTACATATGTAGATGTAGTAGGACAGAGTACATTGGTACTAACTTCCAGTTCCATTGCGAGACATGCATAACTCATCTGGAAGGCAGAGAGGTAATATTTTGGGATTTTATTCCATCCGCATAAAATGGAGTCATCATCTTGTCGGTAAGGCCCTCAACTCCACTCTTTCCAAACAGATATATAACTATTTCGTATTCCATCTTTGGGATTTTAACTACTTCTTCGATATGTAGTTATAACGGGAACCTGGAAAAATTCTAATACTTGTGGTACATTTACTGACAGAGAGCGGATCTTTTTATACATAGGACATGATATTAGTAATCGACTCTTCTATCTTCTTCCTACGCAGTTTCCTTTTTCCTTTACTTGTTCTTGGAGAGACACGACATCCCGTCGTCACTACTCGTCTCAATACTAATGGCTGCATAATAATATTATTATTATATTTAGTATTCCTCTAAACTCAATTTGTCCAACATAAAGTTATGTTATGCACACTAAATTCAATAATAGTCTTGTCGTCGGCAGCAGACGTTTTTATCTCCTACTTTCCAGAATTATGAGTAAGACTCAAATTTTTATGGTTTTCTTTCCTTGTCTCATCTTAAGAAGATAAAAACTAATATGAGGACATTAACCGAATAAAAATTAGCCACTTTCCTCACGAATGGTCTTGGGATTAATGAAAAAAAATCAATTTTCTCAGCGAGGAGATGAAATGATTAAATTTTTAGGGTTTAGTAATTGCCTACTATTTGTGAAAATTGTTCATTATTTTTCGCTACTAACTTTTCTCTCTCATCTCCCAAGATCATGCATAGCTCTAGAGCTCCATTTGATTGAGAGAGCAACAAATGAAAATCACGTTTTTTAGCAACCGTACAAATTAACATGTAATGCCCAAAAATGGCGCAGTAAAAATTGATAAATTAGCCGTTGACTGGGGAAAGTGGAAACGGAGAATAGCTGCGGCGATGAAACTTAAGTTCTTAGAGACATTTTAACCAGGACACACGTACGATCTAAGTGAAAGAGATATGAAATTCGTATGATATCTATATTCTGGCTTTTGCCTTGACTTCTTCTATTATTTACATATGATCTGTAGGAAAAGCTATGCGAAAGTGCATAACGTGCTGACTTTCTCTGAGCAAAAAAAAATGAAAATACATTAGGGAGTCCTTTAAAAATATTTCAAGCCATATTACTAGAAGTTGGCCTTAAAGATGACGGCATTACACGACGACACAGTCTGCTAATACGAAACTGACTAACTGTAGGACTGTAGTGTAGAAAAGGAGGAGGATAATAATATATGTGCTACATGCATAGATAGTTACGCAAGTGCTACCTACTGAAAAAGTAATGCAATATAATATAATGTAATGTTAAGTATTAAGGGAAAGGAAGAAACTTAACTGATAAGAGATATAATCATGGTTCAGAACGGTTGACTTGACGGCCCTGTACATAAGTACTACACGTAGTAGTTGAAGTCCATGAAGGAATTTATTTCCTACACCATAGTTGGAAAATGCTTCCCTGGAAGATCTAATTTAGAAGACTGGATGGCATGAATATGCCAGACAAGACACAAGCAAATCCCCTGAGAGCGACAACTGCTACGGGTATTGCCATCCTACTAGCTAAAGCTACTAGCTACTACCACCACTAGTTCCTCTGTAGCTTCTTCTTCTACCACGGCATTGAATTGCGTGGCATGGCATTTCATGGCAAGGGAAGAAAGTCAAGCCGGGCTCAAGCATTGGGTTACATTGCGTTGCTTACAACATAATAATATAATGTAATGTAAGGCAAGGGAAGGGAAACGAAACGAGACCAGGAACTCTCGCCTTGTCTCCAGCTCTCAGGCCAACAGAACATATGTGTCTAAATTAGTTGAACTCTTCTGGCAAGTGGGAAAGTTTTGATCAATAGGAAAAGGCGACATTGGTTTATAATTAAGCCTATAAATTTTAAAAGTGATATTGAGTCCGTCTGAGAGCTGAATTGGATGAAAAGCCGTTATAATGCCGTTAGATCTAGTGTGTGTGTGTGTAAGTGCACAAGTATAATAGTTCATATTATGACTGCAATTTCACCTATAAAGAAATCCCTATGAAAATATCACGTAGTGAGCTGACATGTCTTGCTTGAGCTAAATAAAATGGGGAAAGCCACTAAGCGTCCCTATACTAGTACCTCAAGAATTAAACCAAGTTGCTCTTTCACTTTCTGCCATCTAATATGCAATGCATTGCAATACAGCAGTAACATCAGCTCAGAGCATTTCCTTTTTTTCTTCTTCTCCGGGAAAACTGAATTTATATTTGTTGGGACGGGGAACGGGATAGGACACGTCAAGTCAGTAGTCGGCTCTTTTGAGATCACGTCTCGAAGGCTCATATAATTTCTACTTTGCTCTGGTTGAATTCATTCGTACATGTCTGGAAACATTATAATAGCACTCTCCGACCTTCTGCTATATAATATTATAGCAGTGTTTCTAACGATAACTAAAGGACTGCTACTACAGATTACTTACCTAGTGTGTGTACAACAAGGAATACATGTATCCGTGATAGTCAAGTGTGATGTTGGTTCCGTGGATGCGTTTACTTGTAAAGTGATGAGCTGTCTTCAGTTCTCTTCTGTTCAGTCTTCAGTCTGACTGAAGAAAAGTAAAAAAAAAGCCAAAGCCAAGCCAAAATTTACAGATTCCTGTCAGTTTCACCAAGAGTTACGTATTGTAGTGTGCAGTGCAGTAGATTTGAAGTCGTATAGTCAGTTAGACTCTTTTCTTCGGCGAAGAAAACCAAATGAATTCCATTCGGGATGGCTGTAGGGGTTACACGGTAGGGAACTGTCGAAATGTCCAGTGTGACATTATTCTATTACTGAAATATCGCTTTGGGGTCGCTCTTTGCTCTTTTCACATCTTCACTTTTACTTGTACGACTACTGGTTCAAACACGCTAGTCCTCCTCGTACTACTCTCCGACTACTTGCACACACACACAAAGCGACCTGGCTGTTGCTCACTCTCACAAACTCGTAATTCAACTTAACTTGCACTTTCCATTTCTCTCTCGCTCTCTTCTCTCAACTCCAAAGGAAAATGAAGTAGAAAGTAAAGGTAAAGTTTAACGAAAACTTTCAAAATGAATTTAGGGGGTAATAGACAGTCCGTTTCCAATTGTCGGAGACTTCATGCACTTTCCAAAGAAACCAACGGATAAGCTACACACTCGAATCAGGACAAACGAGAGCGGCCATCAAGAACAATAAAATTCTTTCATTCCTCCTTTTACTTAGCAAGGAATAATGTCTGTTCTCGATACGAGCTTTTTTCGAGAGCATCTTTAAACTACAACTCCGATACAAAAAATATTGCAGCAGACTGTACAAACTTTGTAAATACATATTTACCTATTTAGGTATACCTATACCTACGTATTTCTTTGTATAGCTAGCATAATATTATATGAACGCTGTACGATGTACCTAATTGGAAAGCAAATAAGAAAATCAAACAAAATTTACATAAACGTAGGACGAAAGTTTTATGTCGTCGACTAATAGTACTAGTTAGGGGTAAAATGATTTTTTTCCGCTAGAAATGATGAAAAATCTTCAATCTATTATGGTGATTAGCCTGAAATTGAGGGAGGAAATGGGCGTCAAAGTTGGCGCTAGTTTGTCCTAGGAAATAAACATAGTATTTACCTTGAGACATTCTTTGACGGAGAAAGTCAGAGTAAAAGTTAGCTTTCACCGCACACGAGTCATTAGCCAGGCCACTGTTGAGTTTATTAATTCATGAGGGAAAGTCAACATTAACTTCTTGTGTAACTTATTGTTGGATCTCCTTTGCCTTCCTCAACCACAAAGAACTGAGCTGCACTGAGCATTGCATTAGGACAAAGAAATATCTCGAGTTGTGAGAAAAGAATACATTAAATTGTGCGCTGGAAGTCACAGAGACGTAAATATTCATGTATTCTTTACGCCTTGGATCTCAGGAGTTGTCAAATAAAATAAAGTACTATAATATTATAATAGCTCGTTCTGAATAGCAGAGAAAGAAATATTCCTTCGTAGCTCTCCTGATAGAGTTATTACAGGACAAATGCATTTACTTGGCTACAAAACATGTGCGAAAGTAGAAGGATCTGTGGGAAATGTGTCTTTTGTAATAGCAAGGTGGATAGCTAGCTAGTTATTGTCATAAAAGCTTTCGCTATTGCATTCTATTGCGTTGCATTATGATAGAATCAGTCGAGAAAATGTATTCTTTACGTTTCTTTAGTTAGGTAATACGGAGGGTAGTAAAATAGAGGTTAGAATATGTGATATTATCTGTAGTGGAGGTAGTAGTATAGCATCTAATATAAAATAAGAGGACATATCCACTTAATAAATGGAGTATTCATAAGTGATTCCACTGGTAGTTTTGGTGAAGCATTTACATTTAATGTGTATTCCTAGTGCCGTAGTCTGCTCAATAAAAGTGGGAGCAACAAGAGGGGAACAACAGTCATAAAAGGGAATATGTGTACAAACGAAACGTAAAAGTCAAGCTAAAGAGAAACTCTTGTCTCCTTCTCGGCTCTCACACTCCATTTCCATTTGGTGGCTAATAGCAGGAAAAGCCAGCTAGGATGAAGAGCGTAGATATTATAGCTGAGGAAAAATGAGTGATATAAAAGGGAAAGCCGAGAAAATTAGTTACTACATCAGAGGAGGACAAAAGAAAAGCAACTGAGAAAATCCCGTATTTTTTTTGAAGGATTTTTGCTTGTCTGCAGTTATATTATATATCAACAGTTAAACTCGGTCATTACTATTTCCTCTCCTCCTCCAGACACACTCAGACAGAAAAGCAGTTATTTCTCTTGGAAAACTATTGCATCATACTAGTTAGTTCTTTAGCTTATAGTATTTATATGTGGCATTACTCTCGTTCCACTAATAGACGAGAAAAAGGGAGAACAAGAAGTGTTACTGCTCTTTGATATCCTCTTGGATAACTAAATAACAGCAGTTACAGGATCAGAAAAGAGAGGAGAGCAGACAGAAAATTCACCGGGGTTGTCTGTCTGTCTTTCTTCGTTTATGGTCGCTTCGTTTCCCTTCATTCGCCTATCATACGCAAGATAAACCAAACTGAGACAAACTTGCTGGACAAGAGCAGACCAAATATCAACCGGCAAAACCAGTCCCAACATTCCACACTGGATTTTTACTTATGAAAGTCATAGGGAAAGGGAAGCATCCCATTTCCGACTCCCAGTAACACACCATCACTTTTCTTAATTAAACTTTTTTTCTCCGCCTCTAACTCAGGATATGTGTTCCCTAGCTATAGCATTATTTCTAATATGCAGCCTTCTATACGCGCTGTTTAAACCTAGATTTCAAATTACGCCATGAATATGAATATTAGAAACATCCACTAGATCATAACACAACATAAGTAAAACTTAAGCTCACAATCAGCTCTGCATACTTTTTCAGACTTTAAATATACAGACACTCGCACACACAACAAACACACACACCACACTCTCTCTCTCTC
>JAAAYG020059909.1:0-38430 GCA_009936455.2 Tomocerus minor
CTATATCTAATCGTAAACTTACTTACCAGGCATAATAATATTCTTAAAAAAACAATCCTTTTCAGAATCTGAAAGTTGTGACTTACAATTCCAAAAATAAAAGTTAAAATTTAATTCGGCATAATTTAATGTAATTAATTTATTCATACATAAAATAGAAGACTAAACAAATACACTCTATATAGACTGTAGCAGCTCGTGCTAAAAGTTAAAAGACAACGTTTCTTTAGACTACAATTAATGTGGATTTAATACATTTTCAAGAGAAATAAGTGTGATTAAGGTTGCCCCTATTAAATCATGTGTAGTGTAAGTACACAGATATTTTGTCTAATGGAATTCTTAATGGGCCGCAATAAAATAAAATAAATAACATGAAATGAGGTGGGAAAAGGGCTGTTGCGTTACGAGGAATTATTCTTTACAATTGTAATTGGTAATGTTGCTTTCTTTAGGCACATTATTATCATAATCTGTATAATAGACTACTAGCCCTAGAATGTTTATGGAGGCTGTGGACTATTTAACTCGTCATGCATGCTTAGTAAAAAGAGGAAAGGTACGTTAGTAAAGTGATTCTATGACTTGGTTATGGTGGTTATGACATTTTAAATGGCAAGACAATGGTATAGGTGATAGGTCGGTAGGGATATCTCATGTGTCTAGTACCTAGTGGAAAGTATTATTATAGAAGATGCAATCCATCGCATAAAACAAGGTAGTATGTAGACCCCGCACTGTGTTATGGACTCTTTTACATTCCTGACAACAGGTCATCAAAAATATGTTGGTTATCATCTGGCTTTTTTCTTGGAGGGAGGTCGTCATCCATAAAACAAATAGTCCTCTCCACTATGTCATTTCTTTCATAGTTGTCTTCGTATTTTATAAGTGCTTTAATGTGCAATGCTCATCCCTAAATAGGGATTCATCTGCAATAAAGAACTCAAATCCTAAAACCTTTGGAAATCACATCAACGACCCTTTCCTTATCACCACTCACCACCACCCCTTGCCGTATAGTATCTAATACTTTCCTTTCAGGTGTCTAAACTCTAAACTTGGTATCAGAATATTTATTATTAAAATACCTATGTAAAGATACTTATGTAAAGTATCAGAATTAATATTTCAGATAAAAAACATGCACATAAAAATGTAAGCATAACCAGAAAACTAATGGAGAAAATTTGACATGTATTAGCATAATATATTTTATTTTATATCCCATTCAATCGTCATTTCAAACCATTAGATTTTGCTAGAAGTTAATGGCATTTTGACTGGTTTTCTTCATCAAGTCAGCAGAATATTATTCATAATATTATAACTGACTTGGCTATATGCAGCTGCTCTGTCTAATAAGTCTCAATATTGCAAATAGCGTGACATTTGCATTAGGTTTTAGCGTTCGCAAGTTTTCCTACGTATCTATTTGACAGAAATAAATATTGTAGAGCCAAAGTTTAGACGATCCCTTTCAGAAAACAATTTGCAACTCATTAAATAAGCAATAAAAAGGCTGCTCAAGTTTATTAGAAGGGCTCCTTGTCCACAACGCGCACTATGGATTTATGGATGGTAATGGTAGTTCTACTAACATTATAAATGTAAATTAAGCTCTTTTCAAATGAAGGTGAAAGTACAGTAATGATTTCTTATTACATCCATTATTCATACCGTATTTCTAATTTGAATAACTCTTGACCATATGCATCACATATATGGACTTCTAAATACTTAAATGTCCCCTCATATGCATATCACAACTGCACAGTGTACGTAGAGGCAATTCCTTTAAAAATCTCATCACACAGGTGTAACTGCAATCTCAATTTCAATGCTTGCAGGTTGCAAAACACCGATAAGCTGTGAAAGTTGATCAGTAGCCGATAATAAATAATTGTAAGAATGCGTTAGCGTTATCTGCATTCAAACTTATGCTAATTAGCTAATAGCTACCTATATACAGAAATACAGATCATATGGGGTGTAGGATTGTAAATATCTATTCATTCACTATCCACTTCTTTACGACGTAATGTGTGAGAAAGAAATACCTACCTTTTACTGCATTACTTTTAAACTGGTTCGAATCCGTACTGGTTGAGTTACGATTTGTACATTTTATGTTATGACCTTATTACACACGGTGAATTACTCTTTGACAGACAAAGGTAATTAATTGTCGTAAGAGTTGAAAAGAGAGTGACTTGATGAATGGATGTAATTAAGCGCAATGAGTTCAATTATGGCTGTCCATGAATAAAACATGTCATAAAAGTGTTAACAGGGGAGGAAACACTTTACTGGACCAAAGGATTGCACACCTACTTGTAAGAAAATCTTTTTTTTCTATCTAGAGTAAGGAATTCATTAATATGGAGAATACGATTATAGCACTCGGCAATATGTGAGGCAAGAGGCGGGCTACCAAAAGTAATCTAACTAATAATAATTATGTATACATATGCTACACTGCACACTAAGATGTTGATCCATTTAGTCGTAAATTATTGTTATTCTAGTACAGGGAGACGTCTTGAATTTATTTATTACTTGCCCTTCCTGTTGTATTACGAACATTCTCAAAAATGTACTCCGATGTAAACAGTGGGATATGTAATACTCGTTGAGCTACATATTTACGATAATGTGTATGGGAAATACAGATGCAGAGGGCTACTCGATTAACAAAAGCTTTCTAAAGAGCAAAGATATTTTCTAATACCCTTTCTAATCATCATTCTACAGTCGAAATTATCACATTTATAATATAGCAATAAAAACTATAAATACTAATTTTGTAAGTAGTAAAACGAACTAAGGAAGGAGAAAGATCAACTCTTTAGTGCTAGTATAAGTACCCTCCAAGCTCGTACAAATGCCTGAACATCCTAATAAATGTATCAAGTTAATAAACGAGATTCTTCAACACTTTAATCTCTAATGCCTAACAATTTGTGAGGAGGAGATGGGTAAACAGTTAATGTTTTGAGTGTTACTGACTGAGAGGTCAATAAGACCTGTCTGTATTTTTTTCTGCACAACAAGTTGATTTTGATGAATGGGTTCATATCTCCTATCGTGAAGTGGATGCTTTAGCGGAGAGCGTATGGTTAGTTATTATCGAAATCTGGGGGTAATTGAATCAGGGAGTTCCTCAACAGGGGTCCCACACTATATCGCAGTTGGTGTGGTATCACAATCTCTGCATGTTTTCTGGGACTTAACTCATTGTGCTCATCTTATTGTAGACTTTCCTTTAGAGTGTCCTTAGTGTGCTATCTAATGACAAGACAACCGTAGTAAAACCGGAAGGAAAACCATTGTCAACATTAACGAATTGGAAAAATATGGTTACTTTTATTATTCTTGGTAATTCTATTGTGTTGGTGTAGATGCCCTAATATTAAAACACTTTAGTACTTAAATTACAGTATAATTTTCAGTACAATAAAAAGGAATATACACCTGCGTTGATAAAGAATACTTTTTTATCAATGCAGTTATGTTATTAATTGTAAATTTTATAATATTAAATTTCTTTCAAGACCAAATAAGAAGGAATTTAAAACTACCGATGGAAGATTTAAAAGTTTTAGTTGATGAATCTAACTCTTGGATTAATTTATTATTAACTTTAAGTAGATGCCTTTAGTGCTTGGATGGTAAACTGATATTTTCATACTATTTCTTTAAATCAATGGGTTATAAATGACGAATTGGATAAAAATTGTAATGTAACAGAAGAAAAGTTGAGGCTTAAAACTCAACGAAGTAACTGAAGGGTACGGATATATTATTTCCACGATTGAAAGAAGGTGCCTAAAGTCTAGCCAGGTCATGTCATTTCTATTGTGTATAAAAGAGATTGAAGAAAAGATGAGATTGATATGAAAATGGTCTTGAAGGGAATCTGGTGTTGTTGTATGGGGTATGAGAAGGAAGGTGAAGTCGAAAACCATATAAGACGTCAAAAGGGAGTTTTGTTTTAACAAAGTGTCGTGTGTAGAGTGGAGTCGAGAGAATGAAGATTAATTGAGATCTGGGATTTCTCATTGGGTGTGAAAACGTGTGGTCCGCAACTCCGCCCTCATCTTTATTTTATAGCTCTTCCTTCACCTTATCCTCATCATCCTTTCCTAATCCTTTCCATCCTTTTTCATTTACTTTTCATCTGTGTTGCTTTTCTTCTTTGAGGCTTTTCAAGACGTGTGTGTCTATGTGAACGTGTGAGATATCAAGTAAGAGTTGAATACAATGAGACAGGGCAAGGCAAGGCGTATGCCATAAAGGATTCTCGTCTCATCTCATAATATCAGTATGGGTATCTAAAATCTACGTACTACAGACTGTTCCATTACATAATATTAGATTAGACATAGGAAAAGACACAAGGGATAGAGCAGATGTGAGTCAATGAAGTTAGTACAGCCAGAGAGACAGACATAATGCACAGATACAATAAAGCACAGAAATAATTTCTTATTCTTGAAGGGAAGTGTGTGTAGCTTGAGTGTATATAGTATCATTTATTACACAAACAACCGAAGGTATCCTTATTCTATTGTAAGATATGATTTTTTAGCTCGCTCTTAAGTCGTTCGCACCCTTCTTGACTACTTGCATTTGTTATTCAGTTCAGATGCAGATTCTCTCTAGGTACACAAACTACTCGGATAGTTTACCTTCTCCTTCTCCCACAAGTTATCTCCTCAATAAATCAATCATACGAGTCAAAGTGTACTAAAATTTTTAAATTATACCAAGAAAATATTTCCCTCACATGTTTACACTCTCTGTGTGAGTACAATACACTCTCGTGATAAAGTTTTAGTGGAGCGTGAAGCATAGCTGCAAAAATTACAATTGCAGATTGAAATATTTTAACTACTGCTTAAAGGAATCATAACGGTTAAGTGTTTCAAATGGCCCCAGACAAAATATCCGAAGAATCATCATCAGACAGCAGTAGTGAATCAAGTATTGATTTAGAAATGGATAGTTGCTGTAGTCTAGCCAGACCGAGAGAAGACCGCAGAGATTTGTCTTTGACATCTTCACCATCATCATCCCCTTCGTCTTACACACACGATCAGGATTATGAACAAGTTATATCTTTAGTGAACAACAATCTGATAAACGCTCGTTACCATTCGATATCAACAGGAAACCCTGTTGTTAACGATCACGACACAAATCAAGTCTCCTTTGCTTCACAATGCCCCTGTCCTTCTAGTAATCCTAGTGCTAGTGTCAGTAACTCCAACTCTTGTTCTTCAACAACAGTTACACCCGAACCCGATTTCTCACAATCAGCTAATGATCCTAGTATACGAGAATCAAAGGAAAAGATTACCATTTTTAGTAATGTAAAACCAAATTCTTTTCCAAAAACAATGGTCAACTTGAGCTCAATCAAACCTGAGAGTGTACCTCGCACTGTGCCTTGCATTGTACTTTCACCACCCGTTTTATTTAGTCCTACCATGTACACATCAGTTTCTTCACCGAATTTTCCCCCGACCAGTATCCCTTTACAATTGACTAAGAAACAATCTTTCGCAACTAGAGATTTGATCGATGACAAAAAAGATATTGGTGTAAATATAATCGATGCTAGCAATAAGAAAAGTGATGTCAGTAAAAAGCCTTTAGCTTTTGGAATGGATCGCATACTTTCTGAGGAAAAGACCACAAAGGAGCGTAAAGGTAAAACCAAGAAATAAAGCACAACTTGCTCACGTAATGCAACCCTTCATAATTAAGTTAGCATTTAGGGTCTATTGGAAATACTGTCTGCTAATTCCTTATTGAGACTTATACCAGTATTAACCTTGTTACATTTTACTCTTTATCCCAGTGCAGTGGTTTGACAAAATGAGGACTCTTTAGAGTCTTATGCATTCAACTAAAACTTACTCTCTGTTTCATTGTGCACTATTTAATTAAGTGTTGGTAACGATAGCCTGTGCGACTTTTCGTATGACATGGCAGTAGAAAAGAAACCGTTTTCAGTAAATCATAAGAGCAAGAAGACCAAACTGCAATAAGGTCGACGAAGGCACCATCAATTTTACAATTTCTAAAATCCATGATTAGCATCCATTCAGCCGTCGCTATACAAAGCAATCATCATTCATCCCCAATTTGTTGAATATCAGTAAGTTATATAGCATTCAGAACGCTATATATTCGGTTTGCGGTAGTTTAATTGTCAATAGAGGTGTCTTAGCTTCAACAAATCCACTCATGGATTATCTTCCTATTTCTTATTGATCTCCACGGACTTGTAGAATGTTCCCTCACAAAGTTACAGCCCATTATTGCTAACTTTCATAGAAGAATTCAAAGATATAGTCAAATTTTATCAAAAAGACAGTAATATTTCCGAAACACCACTAGACTTTTACACATATTTGGAAATGACTTTGTATAATTTTAGCCAATCTAAGTCCTACTAAATTAGATATTTAAATATGAATAGGTAGAAATATTAGAGATCATTAAATGAAATAAAAAATTTATTGCAATAAAAGTAATTTTAACCTGTTACTAATTCATGTTGTTGCAATAATTTGTTAATTGGTACGGTAAATGTGGAGAAAGTTGCAACGCTTTTAATAAATGAACGAGCCCCAATACAAAGTGATATTGCATACTATCTACCAAAATTTTATGCATGTAAAAAATAAGGTATCGACATATCGTCTAAGAGATTCATGTGTTTTAAGTACATAATCGGTTGGTATATATGTACCTATATATAGGTATAAATTGACAGGTAGATTTATCGATTCGTGTAATAAAAGCGAATAAAAGTTATGAGGAAGATATTCTTTATAATCTTTCAGTGCGATGTACTCATGAAGATTTATGAAGAAGAGAAATCTTCTATTTTGAAATGAGGAGAGAATGTAAATAAAAAGTTGTTTATCTTTATGATGAAGAGTTTTGAGGAAAAGTGTGCTTTTTGTTAATGTCACATCACACCTCATTCATAGCTTTCATTATCTTTAGATGTTTAAACGATGTCTAATGTTCCAGCCTTGGGATTCCGTTCAGCAGCTTAGTATAGACTTTTTAAGTGTTGGTAACTTGCTAGCAGACACAACTCAATGCACATTTTACGAAGAAAAATCAGACTTTTCAATGAGATTTCCTTTATGGGACTTTACAATAAACACAATTATAAATAACCACCTATGGAAATGCATTGCACTTTACACTGCACTGACTGTAATTTTGTAGTAAGTTCCTGTAAGTCTCCCCTTGCCCTGTTCAGAAAGGTCTCATTCATCGATTCTCATTTCATTTATTACAACTGCACTGGTTGGGATGGAAAGGTTTATCTCGCACAGATCTCTCTTAGGAATGTATAGCATCACGATGCAAAACTTGAAAAATAAACATCTTTTCCAATGATTGTCCTGTTAGGTTTAGTCTTACGAAATCGCATTTGGGTAATGTCTTTATTTATTATGTCCTCTCATATTCATTTAGCAGGATAAACGAAGAGGTTGAAATTAAATATTTATCGCGAACACGTTCTTCACATTAAGAGCTGTACTTTAGCCCCCGTTTTATTACCTTGTTAGTTCCAATACTTTTATGGATAACAGCGTCAGCAGCCTTTCCACGAACGCACACTTCTATTCTTCAGTTATCTTCCGATAGCTACTTAATTGTCCTTCGTTTAGTGATGATTCATTGACAATTTAGTGACATACCATAAGAAAAGGTGATTGGGTAAATTAAGGATTAAGTACTAAATGATGCAAGTGCTGTAGTTGTATATGTGTATCCAAAATAATTCATTAGATGCCCCGGTAGTTTTTTCTGTGGTCAGTTTATCTTAATTATCGAATTTCTGCTATATATACATAATAGAAATGGTAATGATAAGAGGATAACTTTGTGTAACGTAACGATAAGGGATATTGACTCGATTTTTTTCCAGTTTTAACAGTATCTGTCTAAGTATGATAATAATAATAAGCGTTTCCTGTGAATATTATAGACAAAATATTATTCAACATGATAAGCTAGTTAGTTTGGGATATTTTTACTAATGCTAGTGTATGTTGATATGCAAATATCTCGATGTTCATTTGAACAGACAAGCCATAAGTCAGGGTTTTAGTGATTTAGAGATATGCAATAATAGACTGAAAAATTGCGACCGTAAAAATGTTCTTATGCTACATTCCTTTTTATAAGTATTGATGGGATGAGATTCTCTTGGAACATATTGCTTGGGTTTATTATTGTTTACTGAGATGGACAGGATTTTCAACACATAATAAGTTAACCATTCGCCAGCCTCTAATATTCAAATCATCAGATCTACCGATTTATAAATATTTACTTAATTTATAGACGTGATAAGTTACTCCTTGCCGTTACCAGAAGACGACTTGTCAAGAACTCATCGTCAGCATACACACCAACATGGAAGTTATCTTAACTTGAGTCAATGCTCAGAATGCTTTTATCTGTCACGTTATTGTCGAAGTGTACAGTTTCCCGTGGCCACACCTGCAGCTGCAGCCTCCGCCTCTTACTCTTGGGTGACGACTCCTTCCGGCTACGAATCCACTTTGATGTCTCCCACAGGTATATAAATCATCGCATCATTATTTCAACATAAGAAAATTCATTTCTTCTTGCATTAGCAGTCCATTCTTGAAGACTATCTTTGTACGGACTTAATTTTCCTCATTTTCCTTTGCATAGCTAACAGAGTAGGCAATTCCAAAACTTTTTAAACAAATCGTATTCTTATTGTATACTTGCTTGTAAGTGTTTCTTGGTTTGTTTGCAATTATACCAAGAACCATAAATATTTTTTATTGGTACATACAGGCAGAAGAAGGATGTTGATGATAATATAGTAATTACGTGCAATTATGTGGTAGACGAGTCTCACATTGTGTTTAGCATAAGAGGTGTTCGTTTGGATTTAGGTATGTGATGACTGCGAATAACTGCAACTTTTTTATTTAGGTTTAGTTCTTAGAAGTAATAATAGTGTTTTAAGTCAAAATGATGATGAGTTAAGAGGGGTTTGTGAAGGAATGAGCAGTAGAGCTATTAGATAAAGGCTTAGTAAACTGAATATACAAGGATAAAGTTAAATTTAACGTATTATTGATACATTTTATGATCTAGACGTGTTTGTAATGGAGAGCAGAAGAGCAGAAAGTATCACATCTTGCCATGCATATGCATGTCAGGTCTTTTCATATGAAAGATAATCTCGGCCACACTGCACTAATACATATTGAGATAGATACCAAGTGCGTTGCTTGCGGTGATGGCTGCTCCTCACACTCATTTATAAATTTAAAAAATAGTATTACGTGTGAGATATGGGTGATGAATTATAGTAAGCTGGTCACCGACTGCTGTTCCTTCGACTTTTGCTGTATAGTGTTAAAGCAATAAAGTGATGAACGTAATTTGATCTGAACGAGCTACAATACAACTTAATGTTCTTGCTAACATAAATAGTAATGAGACGAAGGGTTAGATAAGAATAACATTCTACAGTACTGAAATCATAACAATAATCATAATAAAGCATGAAAATCTCTAGTGCTCTGTTGTGAATGTTGTGATGTGATTCCAGAGCATTCTGCTCTTGTTTTCTCTAGCCCAAATATTAATGATTTCCCCTGTCAGTCTACAATCTACATCACATTTCACGCATTACAAATCTTTTTTGTTATTGCTTCTGTTCTGATGTTTATTGCATGATTTAGATGTAAACGCTCTCTCTGCACGGATGTTCCTAGACAATTAATCCTTACTTTCTATTCATGATAATAGGAAAAAAGTCCTAATGCTACAGTTCAACATGTACATTGTTTGTGGCAATTATGTGCACAAGACAGAATCTTAGCACCAGAATGTTGGATATTAGATACAATAGAGATGTAAAATGCCAGACTAGACCATTCATAGATCTTTATTAGTAAAACGAAGCATGAGGGCAAACAAGCAAAGCAATTGTGCTATTATATTACACACATTATTATTGCACTGCAGCAGATTGTCTTTGTAAGTGGAATTACATAGCGCATTCCAATTATAATTATATGCCACTTGTCTCAACTCTCGAAAGTACCTAATAGGCCGTAATAGCCTCCAATATCAAATTATCATCCTGAATAGATTTGAGATTTAAACTCTGCAAAATTATAACAGAAGTGCATTTTTTTATTCGTGTAAATTATTACTGCCCTAGTTCAACTATTACATTTTAAATAGCATGTGGTACTTGTATCATCACTTCTTATTTGCTTTCGTATGCGTTCTGAGTAAAATAAAATAACGACAAAACCCCATTGACCTCATGGTGAGAGGAATGCTGCCTTATATTTTCGGGTGGTCTTTAGTCCCAACTTCTCAAGATACAAAAAAAGACCAACATCGTCATATTAGCTGAATGAGTTGACTCAGACTCCCTATTACTACGTATTAGATAAACAATTTTACTCATCAAATAATTTATTTTTGTAAACTTGTGCTTAAGATTTCAATAAGGTGAACACACAAATGACACAAGCCCGTACAGAAAACTCATAATCTGCCAGCTACGCTACACAAGATTAAAACCAATAAAACTTTCTTATGTAAATAAAATGAATAACACACATCGAATTCAACTGTATGTTGGAAACTATTGTACAGGTTATTTTTTAAATATATTAATGAACACACATCAAGGTTTCAAATCAGGACATATTGATATGATTCAAAATGTAAGGTAATTAAAATTGGAATTGATTTTGAATTACGAATAGGTCTTCTGTTTCAATTCTATTATTTAGCAAATAAAGTAATACCACCATTTCATTACACTGATGAATTTGATCGCGTAGCGTCTCCTAATGTTATGTGTTACCCCATGCTATACAACTAGCAATGAGATGTAAAAAAGGGCACAGTTGGTTAGAAAAGTATAAAAATGCAATTTACAAGTACACAGAACGTGTGTACGTGTAAATAATTCTGTCGAGAAAAGCTTTCTAGTATAAGAGTTTATTTCAATAGATAAATATAAAACATTTTGTGTCACAGGATACCCTCACCAACACACGTCTATATCGGCCTCATACAATATGACGGGTAGTAATAATTTCACGGCTATGCCTTCGATGGTGTCCTGCAACACAACTGGTGGGGGACGAAGAAAAAGGTCTTGGTCCCGGGCTGTCTTTTCCAATTTACAACGCAAAGGTCTGGAGAAACGTTTTCAGATTCAGAAATATATTACCAAGCCCGATCGACGTCAACTGGCTGCTACTCTGGGGCTCACCGATGCCCAAGTGAGAAAATTGCTTACTTTGCTGGATACTTACTATTTCTATTGCATGGATGCACAATTTTCTAAATTGTGTATAAAATAGTTCTAATAGTTTCAAATGCTCAACAATTTTTACTGTGTAGGTCAAAGTCTGGTTTCAAAACCGAAGAATGAAGTGGAGACACAGTAAGGAAGGTAAAAATTGCGGCGGTGTCGGCGAAGATGTTATGACTTCCTCTTCTGCAAATGCAAGTGCTTCATCTATGGCTCCTTACTCATCGGAAAAAAAATAAACAGATTCAGTACTAAACTGTCATGTCACCTCATCTGCCTAACAATTTTCGCGATTGCCCACCTACGTAGGGACATGTAAATACCGTCAATGCTCACAGAACCAATGTTTGTAGCTCTATATGTTCTCATTTCAAATGTCTTTGCAACATCTCTTTTTAAAATGAAAAGAACAGTTTGCATTTCAGTAGTGTACATGCAAACTACCCCAAACAAAAACATTTTCCTATACACAAGATTTCTATTCCCACAAATTGCTATTACATTTTAAACAAAATCTCAAATACTTTCTCATTTAGAAACACATCCTACAAAACAAAACAATATTTTTATTTAATATTTACATTATCACAATATACAGATTTGTAGTTTTAAGACAATGAAAGTGCCCGCTGCGCTGGTAGCGAAATATAATTGTATCCTATTGCTTTAAATCTTACTGTGCGTTATTATTATTTAGATATAGTCTAAGTGTACAGTAGTTATCTGTAAGCAAAATAGTTTAAATACCTATTACAGCTAAACTAATTCCTCTGGAAGAAATATAATATTTAAGTAATTTTCTTGCTTTCTGATGAGTAGTTGCAGTTCTGCCTATTTTTGTGGATTTAAAAATGATGAGCTAGTGACTACATCTTTAAAATTACTTTCCCTGCTCAAAATTATCTGATATATCAGATATATGTAATCAATTGCGACCCAATTTTAAGTCTATTCAGTTGACAAGTATAGGTTAACACTACAGTAAAACGCTACAGTAAAAAAAACATTTATGGAACATTAATGTAATGGGTTGATTGTGGAGCTCCAATTGAATGTCATAGATTTATGGGTAGTGAAGTGGAGGAGTAGGAGTAATTGCATTAACAGATACAATTGACATAATTATATGTACAGTGACCACTAATTCGATAGATACTAAGATATTACTGGGACCTATAACTTTAGACACTAGTAATTTATTTCAATTTTTCTGTAGCAGATATTGTGTAGACCGTGCTGTTTAATTCTGCAGTTTAAGAAAACTCATTAAGTTTCGTACCTTTGTTGTTTGTACGATAAGACACGATAAGAAGTATTGCGTAGCACATAATGCTTAGTGTATGCTTTTAAATTAACGTTTTGACAATATGTAATAGTAATAAAAGACAATGATTATTTTCAATATTTTGTTGGCCCACCGTTATTCAATACGTTTTAAAGAAAACCTAGCTGCTGTAATCATCCACCTTGGGAACTTTGTGAACTGAACACGGTAAATGTAATTATAGTGTACTACTTAGGGGGTCGGGGTAACGTGCGTCATTAATAAGTACCTATCTACATATTTTTAAGAGTTTTAAGTGATTCCATAAGTGGCTTGTCGAAAAGAAATGCTATTAGCTTTCTTTATTCTATGGCATCAGCCAACAGAATCTAATGCGGTGATGTTTGACAATTAAAACTAATAATTAATCCGAATCGAATCTGAATAAATATCTATATGTCCTTTAGGAAATCGAACGAAAACTAAGGCAGAGTACAGCAGAATTCCGATGGTTCTAATTTTCCAGGCTAATGACTTTGCTTGAATGCTTTGAGATAGAAGAAAGGAATATGACATTTAAAAAATGACTGTTAGATTACAGTCATCCATGGAATCCAATAATCGGAACTAAATCGTACCTATAACAGTTAGTTTTATATATTTATATATGAGAATTGTGTCAATAAATAAAATTAATCATCAGTGACGACCACTCGATTCCATCTACCTACGCGGGTGTCGGAACAGTAACTTCAAAATATTTTACCGGAGAATTATGAATGATAGTTAAGTATTGTCGATGGGCTGTTTACATGCATTTACTGTTTATCCTGAGTATCGTCGTGCATCATACTACACTCAAGCGTCTTATCGTATAAATCTTTCCACCTAAATGAATATGGTTGTGGAAGGTATCATGTTGTATTGAACTACTGCCTAGGCATTACTAGGCATATAATTACTTCATATAAGAGGATATTAATTGATTCTTCGGTCTAAAGTGATTAGTGAAACGCCCCGAATATCATCTGTTATTTATATGACGTTGGCTTAGCTGTTCTTAATAGAAATTGACACCATCGCATCGAAAACAAAAGACACACATTATCTCGCAAATACTTTATTGTGATCCTGTTGTTCTACAGTGAAAAACTCGTATCAGAGACAACATGCACAATATTGTGAAAGTGTCAGTACTCTAAGTAGATTACCTATTCAAATAACTATACTATTAGATTTAAAAGTACATAACTACACATAATTCAATTGTATCTTTATCTGTAAGCAAAAAATCTGTTGGACGGAATTGTTTAAAAATCGGACAGGAAACAATTACATAAAACATGTATGTTATTTATCTTTTCCCACTTTTACTTGTGAAACTGACGATTTCCACACAAGATCTGCATAAATATGAAAAATTATTGACATTTACTTCAGATATAATAGATCAGCATTTCTCAGATTGCTCATTATTTTTCATCGACGGAAAATCTACATCTAACTTTATGAACACTATAGATGAATCATATTCCCCCGGTTTCTTACATACGATCGCGCTGTATTCATTTGATTTTATGTCTGTGTCAGCGTCTAACACAACGTTTCTCAGGAATTCTGATATTCGATTTTCATCTCATTGTTCCATTGTCGTCACCCGTATTTCTGAGTTCAATAATGATTTTCAGAAACGGTTCATGGACGTGTTGATTTCTGATCACAATGAAATGAGTCGTAAGGACGAAGATCATTACATATTTATTAGCGAAAGTGAAAGCATCGAAAAAGAATTTTTGCTCTCTCCGTTATCACTACTTATACGATTCAAATTAGTGATTCGTTGGAAAGACAATAAAGTAATAGGTCACACACTGTGTTTCTATTGTGGTGATGAAGGTTCAACCAAAATAATGGCAGTAGATTTGAGAAACAATCAAATGTCGCTACTTTTCCACGATTTTACCCGGCAGTTCAATGGTCATATTGTAAGATTATCTGCGAACACAGGAGTTCCAGCAATTTATGTTACTGAGAAAGTAGAAAATCAATGGAGAAACAAACGAGGTCTACACGTGGAACTTTTTTTTATAATCATGCACTTATTTAATTTTACTTATACAACACGTCCATCAACTGGATCTGGGAAATATCCAGCTGGAGGCTCAGGACTAAAATTGCCAAATGGAACATTCATAGGATGTGTGGGAGATATTCTTTCCCGAAAAGCAGATTTAGCTATGAACGTATCACCAAACACACAACGAATGGAAGTTGTAACTTTTAGTTCAGCTCTGGCATATGTCTCAATTTATTTTATCACTGCAAAACCTAAAACTATACACTCATGGCAAACGATTTTTAAAGCATTTGATCTTGGAGCATGGGCCGGAATTGGAGCCGTATCCGTTTTTACTGGTGCTATTATTTTATTTTTTGATAAATTTCGACAAAAATTTAAACCCACTACCTATTCCAAACGTTGGACAATTAAAGAAGCTGTTTTTTCACTCTACGGATCTTTCGTTGGCCAATCTGCTCCTCACCCTTCATCAGCGGCTGGAAAAATTAATTTCGTGTTTTGGTTATACTTCACTCTAATTGTTAGTGTGGCTTACGTATCCAAATTGACATCGTTCATAATGCTACCTGGTTCCGAAATTATTCCCAAAACGTTCAAAGAATTGACAAATGAGAACTTTCATTTCAAATGGGGAGCTTCTGCTGGATTTCGAGGAGGACTTGGTGAAATGGTTTTCAAATATTCTTCCAATCCATCCATGAGAAAAATCTACCACAGTATGAAATTGCAGAGTGATGATGCAAATTGTGCAAAAAATTGTCTGATTTCTAAACAAGCATGCATTGTATGGGATAGGGTTGCGGAGTACACTATAAAAGTGAATTTTTCCAGTAGTGATGGGAGTCATCCATTCTCCTCCGCAAAAGATTCTACTTACTTCGTTCCAAATAACTGGGTTACAAGGAAAAGAGAGATTTTTCTTCCTAATTTCAATCAAATTATTATGTACGCACGCGACAGTGGATTATCAGAGAGACTTATGCAGCAGGATTGGGCTAAGCAAAGAGCTATCAAAGTGCAATGGGAAAAGGAGACAGATGTCACTAAAGATTCAAATTCACATCAACACAAAAAAGGTCCTAAGCCTTTTACAATGGCCAATGTTAAAGGCTGCTTTTATCTCCTTTTAGCAGGATTATTATGCAGTGCTATCTATTTCATGGCGGAATTAGCAAAAATTGTGCTAAATTCGGTCCCTGATGGGGGCCAACAATTTTACTAATGGGTTTAGAATTGAAACAAAATATATGCAATCTCCATTATTGGGATGTAACTAGAATAAAAATAATGTTTGGAAATCCATAAATTGGATTTGAAACAACTTTTTTTATGTAATACTACATCATATTTTCCATTATACATAGAATAAGCACTGTATAATTGAGGAACAGCATATTTTTTATTTGTAATTATTAATGTAACCTTTTCTTTAGGTTTAGGTAGTCAATTTCATGTATTTGCGAGCTAAGTCATTAATTAGGAACTGGAAAATGTAACTTATAATTCCATAAATGTAATGTAATATGATTCTATAGCATTTATTAACTAATTATTATGATGACAGTTTTGAAATCCTCACTTATACTGTGAGTAGTATGTGTGTTAGTTTACAAAGGGTTATCATTTATTACCACAAAATAACCTTCGGTATAACTATATTTTAACGTATTGTTGGGGTAGTTCTCACTGCACTACTGCATATGTGTCTTCTACAATAAATAATGGTTGCCGTGTATTTGGTCCAAACTTTTTGGTACTGTGGTGGAAATTGGTTTCATCTGTCATGTTACACTGAATCCGTTTAGATGACAAACCAAGTGTACAAAGTACAAACCCTAAACATAGTCATTCAAAAATAACAATAAAGTCTTTATTATAGAATGCAGGTTTTATTATATACATATACTTATTGTAAACAAACATTTAAAGTAATTATTTGGAAATAAAAATTTTACACAAAAATGACGACACAGTATCAATAATTCTATTCCTCCTAGGGCTTTGAACAGCTACTTTGCCACACTTAAGGACACCGATGAGTAACCAAAGGAAAGCTTGTCCCAACTAGGTGACCATCCAGGAGGTGGCAATTGGAACTTCGAATCTACACGATAAAACAAAGTTTATAAAACCAAAATATCATTGTTAATTAATAATCAATAGAACTGAAATGAAAGGAAAATTACCAAGAAGATGATTTTCTGGTAACAAAGTGGCCCATATTACTTTAATGGCTCTGTCCACTACAGACAATAAATTTTCAAAGGACGAAGCCATCGGAATCGCATATTCATCCATCTGGAAACGCCACAGGGCTTCTACCAATAGAGAAACTTCTGTTTTAAGTTTAATATTTATTTGATTAAACATTTCCCAGAGGTGAACTGTAATAGCCAGATCTTCAAAAGGTGAGCCTTCTTTTAACGAAAAAACTTTTCTTTCTTGCTTTCTTTTGTTCTTGTTAGACCGATGTGTTTTCCTGTGTCACATAAAATATTATAATACATAAAGTTTGTCGTTGTAAACTAAAAATATAAAATACGAAAGAAAGCATTTGTAAATAATTAGCTTACCCGGAATTAGACGATGAAAATGTTCTAAATGACCCTGAAGATCCAGATCCCGTTGAGACGCTGTCAGTGTCAGAGAATGTATCATTTTCATCATCCTCTTTTTTGTTTTCTTTTGCGATTTTTACGGCTTCTAAGCGCTTTTCATATTTCACTACATCTTTAAGAGTAGACTGGAGATTTTCATCCATACTAAGGTAAGCGTCCATGAGTCTCGGTTTAATTAGTTCATCAATTTTTGCTTGGCTAATTACAGACTCCCTCAAACATAACGACGCAGCCATGTTCCACTTTTGAGCACTAATCCAATACTTGACAGCTTCTTCTATTTCCTGAAGATATGTTTCACTGATGTGTGCAGCCGCTTCGAAATCCTTTAATATAATAAAAATCAAGAAAATATTAATTATGGCTTAATGTATGTCTGATAATTTTTGAAAAATATTTTAAAAAAAAGTATCACATAAGCCCCATTAATAAATTGCATTCTCAATACATTTTCTAAACAAACTCACCTTTCTTTCTTCCAAGGAGTCAACTAATTTACGACACCAATTATTAAAGCTATCCTGCGATGACTTAGAATCTTTTCGTGCCAGTTCAAGGGCATATTCCCAGTTTCCACTCTTCATGCAACATTCAATAGCATCCTCGTAATTTTCACTCCTTGCGTAAAAAATACTGGCTTCTCTCAATTTTCCATGATTCTTTAAATAAAGTCCGTAAGAATTTTGAGTCTCTTTTACAAGTTCCAAAATAGACAGCAAATCTCGGCCTTCTGGATGATTTTCTTTGTTTTTCTCTAAAGAGGACAAATAATGTAGAGCTTCGGGAAATAATCTATGACGACTTATATACTTCAGTATTTCGTCGACTTGTACTGATTCATCATTAATAAGACTTTTTACTGCAGCCCCATATCGTCTTAGGCTGTTGTCAATTGTATAATACATTTTGTGATCGCTCATAGCACGGTATTCGTTGAGAATTGGAATGTATTCCTTCGGATCTTTGTTTAGACAGTCGGCAACAATAGCTGCCAAGCTTAAATCATAAGTTCCTAATGCGGATTCATACAAAATTTCAGGGTTGTCACAATAAAAGCTCAAAAACTTGATTCTGTGTTTGGTTATATCCCTGAGTGATTCATTTCCAGTAATCAATTGAGACCTAAGTACTTCTTCGAACAATCCCAATTTAGCCATTACTGCCAAATAGGGCTCATCAACCTTCCCTCCAATTGTTTTCTTCATATACTCTTCGAGAACAACCTTGATAATTTTTAGGCAATCATAATTGTTTTGATTCATTTCCGTCACCAATAGAACTAAACTATGAGAATCTTTGACTTGCTCCACCATATCTTGAAGGCTGACAACCAAAGGCATACTCTTGTCTTCTGTTTCTATTTTCTTGAGTTCATCAATTAAAATATTGTAATCTATTCTATGCCTTCGCATTGCAGCCATAATTTTTGTAAAGTTTCTCAAGGATTTGTTACGTAATAACAGATTTATAGATGAAATGACAAGGGGTCGAGGGTAGATTGTTTCTAAATTTCCTCTTGGAATAATTTGTAGCACCAGACTTGGCTCGTACATTTGGTTCAAGCAACAAGATGCAATAATTGACCCTTTTTCAGATTTCCGAGAGTATTGTCCTTCTGGCGAGGACAGAAGTCCAATTATTGCCGAATTCGAACTCAAAATCTTCTCAATATCTTGGCCACTGATTATTTCCAAAGATCCTTTCACTGTGGTGAACAGCAAATTATTTTGATAAGTCGACATAGAAGTACACTCTCCGGACAATTTAGAAGATTCATTGCAGCTTTTAATCCACCCAGCATATAATTTTCTTGTTAAAGGGTCATGACCGAAAACAATTATGCTCCTATATTTGTTATCGTCAGATTTGTTAAAGATGTATTTTATGTGGGAACATACTTGAGGGAATTTGCATATCAGATTTGACTCCAGCGTTTTAATATTTAGTAACTTTATCTGGCCGTCTATTTCTTGGATTAATACAAAGTTGGATTCTTCGGAGAGCTCGCTTAAGTGGTGTATAGATGCACATTTCATCGGACTTCGTGTTTCAATAACAATATCTTCAAAAACTTCATTCTCTGGGGGAATAGAACTTTCGGTTACTATATTGTGTGAAACCAGGCGAAACAGTGTCAAGGATTCACCATCTGAGCAACATAGAGTGGACATGTTTGCCCAAACCCAAGAGTACGCTAACCTGCATTCTTTCCACTCGGGTATTTTGCACACTTTTACCAAGTCTAAACTTGATTTGGAATTTTTATAGTATGCAATTGTTTCGTTGGATAAAATACATAACAGACCATCCCAGAAGCTGCTTACTATAACTTCGATTGGTAAAGCTGGCAATTTGACCTAAAATAAATCACATATTTAAAAACAGTCAGCAAATTAAAACAGCTAGCAGTCACAACAAGATATATTAACCCAGTATTTCACTTCATATATTTAATTCAGTAAATATAAAACATCACCTGGAAAAAACATTCTGGGGGAGGTGCACAATTATCGCGGAAGGGCGTACAATATATGGTATCTCCATTGATTGAGGCTGATATAGCAGATCCTCCAGAATGTCCCAGGGTATAGGCCGAAGCTAAGTCGTATACAACATACTTCGGCCCTTCATAGACAACATGTACCCTAAGTCAATCAAATAATCCAATTTAAGTTTCGGTCACCAAAAAGGTGTTATATAAAATATTTTGGCATTTTTACAACAACATTAGTAAACATTATTAGAACCTGTTGGGTAACTCTGAATCCCACGCAACCCAGCTTATTGTTTTCGGAACATCTGCTTCCTCAGATTCAACATAGTCTTGAAGCGTCATTTTTAACATCCACCGGTAATTATTTCGTGTCCACAGTTCCAAACGATTGCCCATATTTAATGCTAAAATGTCCGACGCAGAGTTCCACAGCACTTCGGAAACTGTACTACTCCCAGTTCCTTCAAGCGTAAAAAAATCTGCCCTCTTCAGACCATTCAACTCAAATAAAGACAGCATAATTCTGTCTTTGCCGATCGTAGATCGCCCAACTGATGCAATTAATCCTCCAGAAGGCTGCCACGAAATAATATTACTTGTCAAAGGATTGCAGTCTTCCGTGGTAGAGTACACTACGCCAGTATCGTCAAAGAACTTAATTTTTCTAAAACCTATATACGCATATTCAACAATGTTACAAAGTTGCAAAGTTAGTTGAAAATGAATTTACTATTTTGCAGATATTTACCTGATTTACTATCAAAGTAATTGAATGCGAAGTAAGTACTGTCATGAAGCCAACCGATCGATAAAGGTTCTTCTTTCGATGAACTGATTCCTTCTGATGTCAAATCCAGTTGAACGATTACTTCTAAATCAGGAAGGGACATGAGAAGTAACGTACTTTCATTTGTGATGATAACACTCAGTCTGGAATCCGGAGAAACGGCAAACGTAGAAACACCTTGTGCCGACTGGAATAGTTCCAGGACCTAACAAAATCAAACACAAATAAATTACCATAAGTAAGTAATTATGAGAATTAATAAGACAACGCATCCGCAATCCACATGTTCATTTCTCATCTATCTTACAATTATATAGGTACATAAAGTTTATCCTACTTCATTGTGCATGTAGTACTGCAAAAACGATCCGGATTTTGTGGCAATGAACAGGGCACCGGTGCTAACCAAAAACTGCATATAGAAAACATCTTGAAGTAAATCACTGCAAGCCAATTCTTCCAATTCCGTACATTGTTGATCGCTGTACAAAATCCTTAACAGTTTGTTAGAACTGTTATCACAGCAAAATAAAGAGCTATTATCTCCGACACAATAAACAAGTCCATTTGGTAAGTCCTTCGGGAAGGTAACCCTTTTATCCAACTTCAAATTCCTCATTTTCTAAGAATCTCACTCTTAACCGCAACTATCTGTATAAAGAAATCATTCACGGCAAAACTAATATATTTGTACAAATTATTACAATTTAACAATTATATACACAATTAATAAGTTGGAATTACGTAAACAATGATGTTAAAAAAAGTAAACAAATAATTACGCACCTTATGTATCTTCTGGAATTTTGATATCTATCTAATCTTTATACATCACTTTTTTGCGTGTTGCTATAATGTAAATTAAATGTACCGACCGAAAGTGCCAGTCGAGTCCCGTGCTAGAAAACATGTTGTCCGAAAGTCATTTGACTTTGGCGTCAACACGAAGCACAGACTTTCCTCAAAATTTAGTCTCACATTCACATGAGTTGCTGTGTACGAGTAGCTTGTAAACCAGCATAGATGTAGATGTTGAATGTAATTTTCAGACTCGATGGGGAATAGCGATCGTTAGATGGTGACATTTACATGGAAAAACATGGTTTATGCGGGTTTCGTTTTCTAATTTAATTTTTTGTTAAGTACACTGGTATTGTGTTATTTTAGCTAAAATGTTAAAAGCATGGCCAACTTATATTTATAGGTCTATGTAGATTGTAGATGCATCAAAAACACTTATTTTTATGAGATGAAAAATATTTGTATTTAGTATTTACATAATAAACATAACATAAACATTCAGGTGTTTTCGATTTCTATCTTCGCAATTCACCCACCAAAGCTGATTTTTCATTAATTTTCCCCACATTAACCACAACTAGAACAGCTTACCAATTAGCATTTGCTAAGAGTATGTAATCGGCAACCTATGTAGATAATATATAGTAGGTACATATAATATTATAATATAATACTTACAAATATATAATTACCTTTGCTTGTTAATCCTTTGGATTGTTACCGGGAAGGAACAAGGAATTATTTACAACAAAAAGCTTACAAAGCAGTAGATCATGTAAACTAAAATAGAAAGATGAAGAGATTTCATTGTTCATGCACACTAATGATCAGTTTCATTTCTTTTGGGGTATAGATAGCATTAATTTGGGTTTCAATCAATATTTGGTTGGGGGATTGAGATATTGTCATGAATAATTAGTAAGATCCTAAGAGAGTACAGAAGTGAATCGTTACCCTTTGACGTGGAAACAATGAACGTGGGAATGAAATACTTATATCATACAGACCATAAGGGCACAAGCTCAATAAATTATTCAATCAAATTGATTCTAGTAAAGGATGCACGCATAGACATCGACGTGCAGACTCCAGTGCAAGTGCAACACGTATCTTTTCCACTTCCGTCTCTTGATACTCCTGAACACTACAGTCGCAGTCAAGCCAAAGATATAAACGTTCACATATTATATTAAACATATAACGTTTATTCCGAAATTCGGTTTTTATATTGCGTTTTATCATAGAGAAACTCTGGGAGTGTGAGATACTTTGTGGCCTATAGATAGCCAGTACGAATACTTAGGAAGTATTAGTATAGTTTCCATATGTCGTGTCCCCAGATGATTAAAAGAGTACCTACCACTACCACCATCAAGCTGTAGTATTGCTATCGGCTATTATTTCATGGCATGTCGACAAAAAACCGTGCGAAACCAGTAAACAAGGTTTTCCTCCAACTCTCCTGGGTATCAGTGCTTTGTGGTGGGTTGGTAAAGATTTGTGACCATGAGATGAGTTCATCCTTTGGACCAAAGACATAAGGGTCTCTTCAGATCATCGGACCGAGCACCCCTGTATCAACAAATGGAACAGGTCTAACAGTCTCATCATTTTCTGTATCATATGTTCCATACTTCCTTTACTATCATGTTTTTATATTGTGGTATGACTTGTTTGTATGCAATCAAATGTTCTCGGAAGTTTCTCAAATTAAAGTTAGACAACACAGTACGCTGGACGAAAATCATTGGAAATCAGTATCTGGCTGCATGTACTAAAGTGTGTCTAACTGCATTCATAGACTAAAGGAAAGGGTAGCACACGAACCATCAAAGTTTTTCGTAGTTTCAAGTAGTAAAAGTAGCTGAGATGAATCAATTTCGTTTCGACTCTCGACTCGACTGCTTTTAATCGAGTATCCACTTCTGCCCTCGCTCTTCATCATCATCATCAGTCCAACTAAACTTTGGTCTCTCAGGGACCTGGAAAACGTAACCCTTTCTGCCTCTATTGTCCCTTTGCAATCATTTACTGTGGAGTAGTGTGGAGTCCCGCTTTACTTCCGTGCTTGCATGATCAATGTGATTTGTTTTATTTTCTGCAACTTTTATATCATGGCTTTCCTCAATAGCTAGTAGCTATCATAGTGTGTGTCAGCCAGAATAAATATAAGGATTTAGTGGCTTATTTGTCAGTAGTCTCAGTAGTGCATGAAATATGAAATGCAAATGCAGTTCATTGAATGGGACATAGACACGGAACTGAAAATTACATTACCCTTGACTTACCGATGCTATGTTTCATAAAAATCATCGAAATTTTAAGTTGTAAAAGGTTTCCTTAAGTTGAGACAGCTTGATTTCAAGTGGTTGTATTGAAACGATGAAACGGCGGCTTTAGAGCCCAAGACCTAGACCTCCCAGCATGAACCGTAAGATAATGTCGTTTCGTCCAATCGCCCTGTCAAATCATGGAAGAAATCAAGTGTTTTAATACCTGAGCTCCTGGAGTCTAGAACGCACTTTATGTGCATTATCTAAACAAAGATGTATTATTGACAATTACCACTACAATGGTCATTTGCGTACAAAAACTTCAGTATCAATGGTAAAAGTAAAAGATACTAAAATATTTCCGATATTTTCTTGCGAAATCACTGAAAAAGCTGAGAACCTGACAACCTGATAAACATTGCGACCATAAAATAGTTGCAATGATATGCAACAATAATATTATAGGAAACAATAGTGGTGAGGGTATGAGTACACACGTGTCATGTCTAGAACAAGCAAATCTTTCTTGGGATCCAGAGCTTTTTCTAAAGATATTTTTATTACTAAGCTATTGCTATAAAATAACTGTCAATCTAATGTGTTGAAGTCATATAGACAATTTTTTTTAAAAGTTATGTTGGTTGGACATCTTTCTATTTTGTGCAGATACATTTCTCTGTTTCTACACTAATGCACAGACATAGGCAGTGTAAATGTATAACTGCAAGCTTTTGTGGAATGATTGAAGAGATGGAGGATCCTTGACTCATTATTCTGTGTTCGTGGCATGGCATGAGTTTGAGTACACAAGTGCCTGTGAAAAACACTTGTAATTTTGCCTAGTCATCTAATGGAAAAAGGCGTATCACTTGTCTTTTAGCCTCTTTAAAACTTCCAAACATCTCCCGCACAGGAAGACGCTTTTTAGCTCGGCTTGCCCTTTCTGGGAGGTCTTCCGTCTTCATAAATTAAAAGGACAAAATTGTTCCCCAAAAATCTCAGAAACTATATAACAAAACTCAAGTCACATTAAACGAATCCGAAACCAAAACGACTTCAAAACTGTATCAATGATTACATGAAATAACTCAAAGAACTTGCTTTCATAGAGGGAATGATTCATAGATGTGAAATTGTTCGTATAATAATAGCATCAACATAATTATTAATTCAGTGCGTTATGTGATACTACAATTCAAATGCGAATTGCTATACATTAAGAATTAAGTAAATGACCATAATATTTTAATGCTAATGTTGGAATTAAAATTTTAGAAAATCTTCTTCCAGGTCACTGATAATAACACTAAGTTCTGAATTTAGGGATACTCCGGTTAATTTTTACTTAATATAATTTGCACAAAAAAAACCTTGCAACACAACTACTACATTGGTATCCCCAATGGTACCTTGTGGTGTGGTACCCAGGATAGCAAATTCCCTGAAGTCTAAGTTTCATGGATATTGCTGCGTTGCTGGATGAAAAAATTAATAGCTTGTAAAAGGATGTCTTCTTTCATGTTATTTTACATATTGTATTTTCATGTGGTCGTACTGTTGCATACATATTCATGCAGTATTTTGTATTGGCTTCAGATAGAAGTGATAAAGTAGATTCTTGCATGCACTAATTTTTACTTCCTAAAGTAGTACGATACGAGGCACATGTAACTGCTGTTGTGAGTGTTGTGACTACAATTTCAGCTCCCAACTAGTTAAGTAAACTGAACTAGAATGAAAATGGAAGTCATTGATCCAATTAGTAGAATGAAGAACGATGTGTTGATTATTTCGCGTATAGTTGTTGAGTTAAGATAAGCACTCAACAAAGGATTCACTTAGTTCAATCATATTAGGAGAATGGCAGCCCACAGCTGCCAACCTATAACTGTCTGTCTTGTCTCATTGTAAAACTCCTCTATTTAACTCTTGTAAATTCAGATAGCTTTATGCTACATACATGTCACAACCCCAATCCCTATCACACTCTTGTGTAACCTAACTCGTGTAGAATTAATTTTATATTATTCAAATCGAAAGGCTAGTATAAAAATGTTTTAAATGTATATTTCATTGTGAATGCGTATGTTATTCTTCTTTACCAAAAATGCTTAGAGTTAAGTCCATGTAGTACGCAAGCATTTAGTTAGCTACAAGTTGTTATGTTTGGATTTTTTTTTAGATAATAACTGTCTATATTTGCATACAATGTATAGTATTCTAAAACATTTTGCAAGTTTAACATTATTCCTATTTATGTTGGCAAGTTTTTGTACTAAAAAAAAGAGTTGTAGTCATTGGTATAACGTTATGATAGTTAGTAATAAGATTCTGCCGCGACTTTAATACATATTGGGCATGGAGAATTATTATAATTACGTATGAGCAGTTAAAATCTTTAAATCTATCATGTTCAGTTGTGTATTCAAAGTATATACTGAATACTACCAGTTAAGAGTACATTTATTTTTACGGATATTGTTGCATATAGTGTCTTCTGAGGAGAAATTACTTGCTTTTCTTTTGACAATTTTAGTATTGATTTGAGATGCTTGTGACATTATTGAAGGAAATGCAAATAAGTAGAAAGAAAATTGCACATTGTTATTTATAGGTGGCTGATTTCGATATGATAGATTGTTGTTTGATGACTTAAGTGGGAAAATGAGTAATGTCTACGTCTGTCCTTTACCAATTTGCTGTTGTTTGCACTATGTATGTATTATTTATTATGGCTAATAAGTTTAGTGTATGGTGAAACATCTTCATCGTCGTTATCCTTGTACTTAATAGGTGCGTAGCTTAGCGAGTAATGTGTTTCTCTTGTATAAAAGAGCAGTTTCAATTCCCAAACACACAATATTATTTCATCCGGACGTATGTATAGTTGCAGCTGTTGGTTTAAGTGTTATAGTTAATAAGCATTCTACTTTGTAAGTAGGTAGCTGTAATAGTAATATTATTAGTCTAAGGGAAGAAGTCAAGTATGGAGTAGTAATGAGTGGAGTGGTATTTCACATTGTATTGCATTGTCAATTGTGATGTCGCCGCATTGAGCCAGCATCATGCCATGAATAAGAGAGAGAGAGAGAGATAGTAGAACAGGCAACTAGCAATTCACAATCCATCAAGACCGTTAATTTTTTGTGTGATAACACAGGCATAATGAATAAGGTACATTAGCTCAATGCTGTGTAAATGTCTAACAAGGGGTACCAAAGTGCAAATATTTGACAACGGGGCTTATTTGCAATATTCTTTTTTCATTATACTTTTCCTAGTACCTTACTTAGCTCAAGCTCATTGCTTATCATACGCTTCAATATCCACTGCTATTGTACATTCTTTACTATGGCAGTCGACAGCATGTCGACAGATGTATTTTTGCCTATACAGACACTAAAGGAATTCTCTTGACTCTATTAAAGACTTGTTCATAGCATAATATGTCTATATTAAACTTATTCTTATATAGCCAGTCAGCCATGACTAACTTTGTACTGTGTTTCTTATTTACTCACTCCACACACAAACCAAATTCACTTTACTAATGTAGAATGATGTTTAATACAATTGTATGTTATACAGGACGCGTAAAAGGGTAATAGTGATATCACAGAATATATAATGTACCTGTAGATTTCCTTCCTATTTCCTTTAGCACATCTCATAATCTATTCTGTCGTACCATTTTATTAATATTTAATTACCAGCAACATAAACCATCAGTTTGCACCAGATTTTTGTTTATCGAAAATTTAAGATTGCAAAAACATATTTAATACTTAAAAATTACATCTTATTTTTAAGACAATAACTTGAGAACTTTCCATAATAGTAATTAACAAGTATGCTTCAAGACGAATACTGAACAAGTTATTACCTATGTGGTATTGGTATGTGAATAAAGACACCTACATACAAAAAAGCTATATGATAAATAGTTTTTTCAAGCTTTGACTTGTTCATCTAGCTTTAAATTATTACTCGAGATGTTTTTAGGTCGCGAAAGTAATAAGGTAGAAATTTTGAACCAGAATAGAAATTCGCATTTGAAGGAATTTTTACATTAAAGGTGATTATGTCAATAGTAAGGGCGTAACACTGTTATATAGTTTATATAGTCTACCAATTACAGATTTAATTGCGATGAATGCAAATTATTTGCATATATAGCTCTAAAGCTTGAATCTAAAAACGCACCGATTTTTGCAATGCATTGTTGCTTGAATTTCAATTCCCTACAATACGATACAACTATCTGAGTTTTCCTGATTGCAGAAGGATATTAATTTGATATTGCGAAAATGAAAATATTAACAGCAATTTTAACGAGAATGTTAGAGCACATTATTATATGAAGGTTATGCTATTTAGAAAAAGTCATGTATGTTATATAAAATGTAATATCGATAACTTAGAGATGAGTGTAGTATAAGTGCCCGGAGGTAGCGTAAGGCAGCACTTCATCTTGATGAAACCGCAAACTCATCGACGCTTCAGCCTCAGCACACATGTCATGAAGCAACTCATAAATCCGTCATTCAGAAATTCAGTATTAATACTCCTGTTTTGCTGTGAGGGTTTTGTATGTGAGTAAGTATGAAATAATTCGGTATTTATGTGAAAAGCTGGCTGCTGGCTAGTGTTTTGTATGGACTATCTCCTCGCATCGGATTCGATATAATAGAATCCTTCTTTTGAATGACACCACAAGCACTAGATTTGACATTGCATTCGCTGTGTCTATACATTATTACGTGGGATGACAGACAAGGGAAGTGTGGTTTGGTTTAGCTCTTGGCAGTATGTATGTATGCAGACTGGATTGGATATGTGGAATGATACGCTGTGGTATGCCTCTGACAGAACAGACGTAAGTAGACAACAGCCATGCCAATAAAACGGCACTTTACGCCCCTTTCCATCAACAACATCCTTTACTTTACTTAAACTCTCTAAATCTAGTCGAGGCTTTCAATTCAATATCTCTATGGACGTACTTTACATTATTGCATGAACATGAATAGAATACTTCACACTTTTGTCCTAATCTACTACTTCCTCACTCCATCCATTAATACATAGCTCCATGTCTTCTGTTGAGATTTAGACGTACCTTTTTGCTTTTTCTCCTCAAAAACCTAACAACTCCAAAGCAATAATACTACCACAGCTCGTTTGTCTATTTACTTAAATAGAGAATTATGGAACTTACAATATCCTTACATTTCTTTATACTGTAATTTTATGTGGTTATAACAAAGTGAAACTCGAAATAAGTTTTAAGCTGACCTAAGTACACTTGCACACATGTGGTTGAGTAATAACTTGCTGTACTTTGTATTATATGTCCTGTGTGATTACAACTTATTTTATCCGAAAATTGGAAATATCTACACTCTAGTTGCGACAGATGAGAATAGGAACATGATATGCTAGGATTTAGCCAAAACATAAAACAGCACTTTCCCCAACTACCAAGCACTGAGAAAATATTCTAGTTTTCCCTTCATTTTCTCATTTGTTTTCCTTTCCATAGAACCACTTGGGGTTTTTATCCATTTACATCACACAATTTTCGATGGATGATGGACAAGGATGAGCAAAACAGATTTTAAACGCCTTATGTGCCTAGCAGACTTATCCTAAATTTAAACAGTTGCTGTTCTATTTTACAGACGATGTTTTGCCTTGGTGCTGTATTGTCTCATTTGATTGTGCAGCAGCAGTAACAACTCTGTTCTACTAATATTATTAGGACGCTTAGAGATTTTAACCTACTTTTGATATTCAATTGCAAGTTTTCGTTTCAAAATCATTTTGAAATGCTGGCGCTGGCATGCAGCCAAATCTTGTTACTCTACAGCATTATCACTTACATTGAAAGTGTCATATAATAAAAACAAAATGTCAAATAACTTTGATTGCATTGTTCACTGTTTCAATGTACACTATTATCGTCATACTAATGA
The DNA here is from genome assembly GCA_009936455.2 of Tomocerus minor. NCBI lineage: Eukaryota > Metazoa > Arthropoda > Collembola > Entomobryomorpha > Tomoceridae > Tomocerus > Tomocerus minor. The sequence continues at coordinate 29,661 of JAAAYG020059909.1, forward strand.
CCAAACCAAGAAATTACACTTTGTTAGATACCAATGAAACTATTAATGCTATTCATATACTACATCTGTAAAAAAGCTAATAATTTTACAATTATAAAATGCCCGTATCAAACAATTATCTCTGTAACTCTAACCTGTACTGTGAAATGCATGAACACTTAAGTATGAGGACCTTTCTTTTCTAATGTCTTATGTCAATTTCGAGAAACAGGTAATGTTAATCTGTTTTCGTATGCTCTGGAGACACTTCTCGAGAATGTTAGAACACGGAGTCGAGAAAGTAATAAATTAATGATGTTGTAACGGTATAGACGCTTATAACATAAAATGCAGAACACACTTGAAGTTTCTTGTACACGATATAGAACAGAAGGCTTTACTTTGTGTACTTTCATAATTTTATTTCTTCTGCAGCCGGCTTATGAATTGATGTGTCCACCACCCACCCATGTCATTAGCTATTCTATTCTGTTTTAATGAGTGTAGAATCTAAAACCATTACCTGAGAATTAACCGTGGTTAAAGAAATGACACTGACATAAAGTTCGAATTTCACATATTCTCGCGATAAACCCAAATGTGACTGACAATGAGTACACAACGCAGAGGAGCTAAGTACGCTCATGTGTGACATTTTGACATAAATTTATGTACATTTGAATTATTGACACTGAAGCAAAGTTCTAAGAATACTTGTATACTCCATTTCTATCATCCGTTTGAGATAAAACTTTTTCACAGAATATACTAAGCAAGGATTAAATATTTTCAAATAGGACAAAGACTAGTGTTAGACACACTAACACAAGACGTAGAACTTTAAGAATAGTAAAATAAATGTGATTTCCTGGAGACAGTATATGAAGGAAAAATATAGGTAAGGCGTGGCCTCTACTATCTTATTACAGGCCTCTTAAAGATAGTTAGTCGTTGTCGTTTACATCATTTTACTAGAGAACATACAAGTAGAAACGCAAAGGTTGTTTCACCCATTCGAAAAAGTGCCAAATATAAGACGACACAATACATGAAAAGATAGTTTTGGAATAATGTGTTTAAATAGATCGAAAAGTTTTCAAGCTATATTATTCTAAAGATCAATCTTTCAAAATATATATTTTTTGCTCTTGGTTTAGAGAAAGTAGTTTAGATGATGATACATGGTTTAGATGAAGGTAAATAAGTAATCCATAAACGAAATGTAAAATGAAATAACTTCATAACGCATTGCCTTGTTGTAATGATAATAAAACAAAAGAGTCGACGGTAGCATTAGTAGATGAGTTATTAGAATGAAAAATACATCCAATGTTGAATCATAAATCGTCACTATAAAACAGAATAAAAATTAATATGAGCGTGACAGCACCTGTAACTTTGTGGTTCAACTATAGCAAAGCGTACCCTTTCACCTGAGTTAGATTATCTACGGTAGGATTATAAGGACAACAACAATAAAGCATTCATTATAAGTATCATCTGCCTCATAAGGTATGCGCATCTTCATTCTTCACAGAGACAAGTAGTATTACACAAGTGCCCCACCTACGTGCGTAGGTACATTACATAAATAAATATGACACACGACTCTTTTATGATTTGATTGAATAGGACTAGTGTGTTATATTATTTGAAAACAAGGGAACAATACGGAAATTGTTTAGGAAGATTCACAGATAGCACGTGCGAGAAATACGGTGGAGAACGAAAAGATAATAAAGGGAGATGTGAGCTAGGAGTGCAGTGCAATGCAATAATAAAGGTTAGAGAGATATAATAATATAAAAAGGAATGACAAGTCGTTATGTACATTGCATTAGCCTGTGGACTAGTTCCAGCATATAGAAAACCCCCTGCACTTTGTATTTGGCATGATTGTTTCGTTACGGCTTATTATTATTGTCTCGGTGCGGTGTGGTGCGAGTTTTCATTGAATTCGATGCTCTAGGGTCACACCACGCTCCATCAGACGACTCGACTCATATCCGGTCAGCTCAGCCAAACGCACTCACACTCACTCACTCAAACCCGTACACTCTTTTAATGTTGCTAAAGAACAACAGAGTTTCTTTTTATCTTCATCCGAAATAAACTGCCTACCTAGTTAGGTCATACGTGCGGGAAGTATTGGGGAGGGAGCTATTATTCTCTCATATAAAATTCGGCAGTTCACCACAACCGAACACTCGTTCGTCATCCCGTCACGTCAGACAGTCACAAGGCACATCACATTGCATTTAGAATATAATATCTGTCAGATCAAACCGAGAACCGGACAGACGGAGACAAAAACGTCCCTCTATTATTATTCACCGACGATGAGCCTCATTTTCTATGGGATGCAAATTCTTTTAATTCTCTGATAGCTTCCATGAACAATGCTCTTTTATTGTGTTCGAGATCATATTATTTTCGGAAACAGAATAGGGTTATACCTGACGCTGACGCTACTCTGCTGCTGCTTCCCCGAAAAATTAAAACACGAACTTCAGAGGTAATTTTAATTCGACCTGTGTACTGCATATGCATTCGGGATAAATTAAAATTACTCGTGATCCTATACAGTTAACAATAGAATACTACGGTAATAGTGTACTGTTTTGCACATATTAAGTGATTATAATACTGCATACATGGATTTCGTGATCGGACGGGTAGGATCCTCAATCCGAGTTTTGATCTAAAGGGATTTTCTCCTTCGTGTGAACGTAACAAAACAATCAATGAAAGAGTAAGCGATAAAATAACGTGTTATTTATAAACGCTATATTATTACACAATATTAGCATTGACCTATAACAGGGATGGATAGATGAAAGGGGCGCACTATATGACGTAGGATGATATGGCATGTGAGAGGAGTGAGGGTGAAAATAACCGGGAAGGGGATTATGTCATATTAACTCGTTCAGCTGTAATCGTAAGTACGGGCATAGTACAATGAGCCCAATCGCCTCCAATTAATTCTATGCCAATTCAGATCCACGGACGTTTATCCATAAAAACAAATTGAACAATTTTAAGCTTTCCTTTCTATTGGCCATTCTCTCACACTGAATTACTGACAGTTTATTGCACCATTTAAATAAACCATTGTACGAAACACTGTGTCTTGCATATCCACGCTATTCTGTATGCACGTACATTGGCATAGCTTAACTGAATTTTTATCGGCAAATTCATTCTGGAAATGAATCATGTTAATCTATGTATCTATTAATGAAATGATTGAGATATCCTTCGTTTCCAATCATTTCTAGAAATAACTCACCAATTTACGATTATCACTATATATGCAATTAGCAGAACAAAAATATTTGAAAGATTTGTGTAACAGGCTCAACATAAAAAGAAAACCTATTTTCCTAAAATTATTCTAACGACCTGATTTGATTTCATTTGACGAATTTCGAACAGGACAATAACAACTATAGTGATAAAATTTAAGATTTATTTTAATCAATGATTGCTTAACATACTAAATAGGAAAACAGGTAGTTAAATTCATGAATTAGATGAATGGCATATCTATATACTAATTAATGACTTCGATTTTCATTGTTCGCAGTCTTTACATTCCATTTTTAGAATCAATTGAGACCATTTGACTAATTCTGATCATCTATCAATTATCTTTGTCAATGTCCACTTTTGCCAACTCATCTTAGTCAAGTACGAGACACATGGACATCTTGATTGAATCTTGGCCATTCAAAGCCAATGAGCTCACTGTAGCGACGGTCACAAACAGCCTGTATTGCATTGGGGGAAAATACATTCTAATTGTATTTGATGCTATGAAGAATCATGTAGGTGGTTGAAACATAAAATTGATTTGGTCTTACATGGGTTGTGTATATTTTAGAAAGAGTTGGAAAAGTATGGACGAGCTGGTTAATTCCGAAGTGCGACACTTTTAGATTTTCTTTGACCGTTAGTTTTTCAAGCGAGGGATTTTGTTTGCACAACCAAACAAGACCAATATCTGTAACCTAATAATGATGAATAGTTATGCAAGTATAGATTCATGCAAGACATTATTTACCGACATTACAGACGTTATATTTACAGATGTTATTTACATTAAGATTGCAGCTCAGGTCCACAGAGCGGATTCCAGCAAAATGAAATGCAAGTCGAATAGATATATCAGTTATGTTGCAATCTCTAAAAGAAATATTGCGAAGATCTGTAAACAATATTTAGAATTATTTACAAGAAAGCATTTTAAGTAAATAAAAGTTGTGTCGGCAATATAATTTTCTTCCGTACGTTTCAATTCCGACAGAATTGCAAAATTTTCTCTGGATACCTTCTGGTAAAGTAATTCTGGTGTAGCCAATAGAGAGTATGACTTGTTACTGATAATATTTTCAGCCAGCACAGAAGGAATAGAGCAAATACCATTATCTGACAGCTTTGAAGCAGAAATTACTTGCAGATCTTGTAAAAGAGGCATGCTTTTTATAATGGCATGCATATTTTCATTAGTGAAGTTCTTCCCCCCGTTTCCAATGATAAGTTGAGTCATTCCACGACATTTTTCGATGATCGTAGAGAATATCGCAGTGCTAGGAGTTGGGTTCAGGTCAACTGTCAATTGTTTCAAACTAGGAGGAAGATTTTTCAGAAATTCAGTGTCGAAATTTTTGCCATCCGCGTGTGTGTTTTTGGACTTTTTTACAACCAATGTTTGCAAAAGGGTTGCAGATTCAAGAGTATTTGCTAAATTGAAGTCCTGGCCCAATATATTAGCTCGAAAGGTTATGCCAAGGACTTTTAGTTCTCTTTTGAGTTTGTCGACAACGAACCAAAGATTCTGGGAACTTGAGAAGTTTCCATCAAAGAAAAGATTTAGTTCGTTTATTTTTCGGAACCGATTTCCATCTCCCTCTCGAAGCAGTACATTTGTATGAAGGTTTTGGATGCAATTTAAATAGAACACTGTTTCTCTGGGATTTTGTCTCGGAAGTGAGAAGGTGACCTTTTCCAATTGTAGGTTTTGAATGGAATTCGGAAGATCTGCTACAAACAGACTTCCGTCATTCCCAGTACAGTCACCGAGAGAAAACGATACCAAAGTATTTACATTGTCCTTCATAATGTTTTGAATTTTTCGACGAACTATCTCTTGAGATGGCAGACATAGTGAACGCTCATCGTCCGGCATATTTTGGCCATTGATCTTGAATTCATGGAGAAGTCCTTGGCATTTACGTTGAAACAAGTCCAGGATACAAATGGGTATAATATTCTGATTTGCAATGGCAATAGATTTTATACTCCGTGAAATTGGTCCACCACTTGTAGAATCATACATTAGATGAGGACAGACTGTTTTTATTTCTCTTTGTTGACCATTCTCTCCCACGAATGCTCTCGTCTCATTGAACTTAATGTCGTCAATTGTTACGCTTTCTACAAGGACACAATATCTAATGCAATCCGCCAAAATCGTGCACTCACAGTGTACCCTGTGCAATGTCAGAATTTTCACCTTTAATCTTCCATCACTCCAATAATTCCTCGCAAACTTGCTTAGAGTCATCGGAAAGCTGTCAAAGTAAACATTTTCCCACTTGGTAACTTCCTTCAGTGTCAACTGTTTCATTTCTTTTTTCCATCCGTTAGTAAATTTTACTTGACCACAAACGTATTGGGGGCAATTACGAATGACTTCATTAAATTGGCGACAAACAAGACGCAGACGTTTCAATTCTTCAAAAGAAATCCCCTTAAACAAAGGATCGAAAGCCTTTGTCCGCTAAAAATATTTAAAGTTATTATGTCCACTGTCAAATGGCCCTTAATTACCAGTACTATATAGTCACGTCAGTACTAACAAGTACTTTGAATCGAATCTGCAGAAATTGGAGTAGGCAGTAGTAATTAAAAATATATGTCATAAATGTGCGGACTTTCGATTTGGAGAAAACTACATACCTCTTCCAGAGACATCACAGATACAGATTATCCGTACACTTATTACAACGAGAAAACAAACCCCAAAGATTTTGTGAGCAATTTTTACAGCTATATAACAATAGTTAAATTAGCATATCCAGCAAAACTACTATAAAATGACTTTAGTAGACCGATATTTCTTTGCGGAGAGTCCACTGTCAATTCACTTATTATTTATTTCAATACGTGTATATTTGCAGTAAAACTGTGCAGGTCCTTGGTAACCTAAGGTCCTACTTATCTTTGCTGCCGAATGCATATGCAGAATTTTGAACCAACCCTAATGCATTCCAAGATTTATGTACTCAATCTAATTCCCACCACCAACGCATAAAAAGCATAGCTTTATCATATTACACTTAGTATAGTCATCCATATCATACGGGATACTAATAGTAGTGACCTACGAAATATTCGTCGATACCATTGAAACATTTTTTGTCTCTCATCTCAAACATAATTACGGTGACCACATCAAAGTGTACTTAATAAACTTCATTGTATCCAGAAAAAATGTTTGAAGTTGATTAATCCCTTAAACACGCTTCCTTATCTGGTGAGGAATGTAATAAAACCATTTCACTGTGTCCCTTATTGGACTGAAACGAGAATTACAATCGAATATAAGATACATATGCACAACATTGTACTGCCAACTGTATTATAGTTTAAATATTTGGAATTTTAAAGGTTTAGTTTCTAAAATTCATAAATAATTCAAGAAATCTAACTGAAATTACCTTTTAGTTACAGAACAGTATAGAATTTTAGTAGTTCATGGCTATCACTAGACAAAAAACAGTATTTTGTGTTAAACTTAGTCTCTCTTTAGTTTGCCTTATATAAAGCATAGCTGAAAATACTCCGTTGCACTCCCCATTTTCCTAAGGTTGTCCTTAGAGCTATACTGTTATCTCGTAAAAGCATTTGTAGAGGACTAAATTGATCTAGGTACGTATGGGTAGTGACTGGGTACGTATGGTTGTTATAAAAAAGAACGTTGCATGTGTATCCTATAAGCTGCTGTCTTATTTCAACTGCTATTCAATCAGATTGTTATAGCATATCGTTTAAATGAAACTTTTTTTGCATCGAGTAGAGAAAGGCTTTCAAGACTTGTGCAAACAAACCAGAAAATCGTTTCCACATCCACACATCCATCCATCCAATGTTCAACTTCAACCCGAGGAGAGTCGAGTCGACTGAACTGAACTCCAATCCAAAATCATACTCGACTCTTACTACAACTAACACAACAGTCAGCTCAACTCTCCATCTCCTCTTTCCATTCCATTTTATCTACATATATCTATGCTACACTCTATACATATATATACGATAGCTAAGTATCTCTGAAAATACTGATATTTATATCTAGAATAAAGTCTAGGTAGCCCAACTACAAAATTACATAGCTCTACTAACTAACGATGAGCTGCATTTCAACTTTTATTACGTTTACAGACAGTCTCCACTACAATTCGATAACGCAGAAATACATAGACAGTCATAAAAAAATTGTCCATAAGAAAAGGATACTGCAATATTCCATTGTCACCAACAATTCTAATGTCGATCGTCGTTTATTCTCCCGTTTTCCCATCTACTCCTCCGTATTAAAGTCCATTTCTGTGTCACTAGCAATTAATAAACGAAATATTTCTCGCGAAATAGAAAAGAGCTCAGGTGCATAAAATATTTTCTTGATAAGCTTGTTGACACACCTTGATATAATCTTAAGAGCCATTATTGTTGAGTGTCTTTCAACGTTATTGGCTCAGAAAATTAAAGCATTTTCGAGATATTAGCTGAGGTGATAAAAAATGAAAGGACTACACAATTATTATTTGATTCCAAGAAATATATTCGATAAATGATATGCTAGGGCACAGAGAAAATAGGAAAATATATCTTGTGGGGGAGGGGATATCTATACAGAAATTGATTCCCTGAGAATTCAAAGGAAAAAAGAACAATTTTTTTCAATAAAGTGCTATACACGTTCATCGTTTTGACTGTCTCATGTAAATTCAAGAGTTATATTCAGATTGAGTGCAAAATTCCTAGATTTTGTATGCGAAGAAAGTGTGGAGTCCTGAACAAGAAACTAAATTTCTTTCCTCCTCTTCCTAGTCACTTCTATCTAGTAGGCGAATTTCTCTGCTCTCCAACTAAAAGTATTACATGGCAGTTTTGAACAATTCCTTCTTCTCTTCGGTTTCGAACGAACGTTGCAAAATGCCAGAAGTTGGCTGAAGTCCGTAGTAGAGGAAGTAACAGGAGTAACAAAAGTCCCTTCATTCTTCACTTTCCACGAAAATTATTTTATGCATACTTTATTCGAGTAACATCATGCAGAAGAGACTTCACCTGCTACACTCGACTGACTCCATTCCTCCTATACTATGATTATGTAAATACATTTGAAAAAGATTTGCTTCGTTGGCTCTTGATAGCAACGGCTTTAGTGCTACTCTAAATGGAACTGTCTTGATTTTCTTTCTATTCTGCTACATATAGCTAAAGTTACACTATGAATGAAGAACCCTTTAGTAGATCTGATTACAGTCAACTGACTGAGACTGAGCCATTAGGATTAAGAGGACAAATCAAAATCAAACAGAAAATTCAGGGAAATGAGGAGCCAATGAGTTATCAATTTGCTATGTAAATTTACTCTTAATAAAAAGCTATTCATTCTATTTGCTAAACTGATGCCTACTGCCAACATATCAACTAGTTTTCTACTGTGTACATAGCTTGTTTTTTCAGTGATCTAATGGAATTTTATGGCCTTTTCATTACA
>JAAAYG020059910.1:0-10023 GCA_009936455.2 Tomocerus minor
TTTTATAATCTAGTTAAAAATTAAATCTACGAAAACAAAATATGCGTTTTTGTTTATTACCTATTTATTAACAAAAATATCATAAAACCGTTTCATTTGCAACTAAAAGTAAAATGATTAAAAAAAATTGAATTGTGAATGCAAATTATCATGACCTATTAATATTGTTCCTATATTTCCTTTTTTAATGGAAACACAGATAAAAATTTAAAAAAAAGTTGACAGTGTAATGTACCTTAGCATTTTAATATTTGTTCTTGCAAAATAAAGTATAGCAAATCATTAATTTCTGATATTTTAGTTTCGTCGATCTGCCGTAACTTCGGTGTGGCCAAATGCAGTCATTCCATACGAATTCACGGCCAACTTCACGGAAGAAGGAAGACGAAATTTTGCATTGACCCAAGAAAAACTGGCCCAAAAGACTTGTGTTCGCTTTCGACCGAGAACAGACTCGGATCGTTATTGGTTGAAAATAGTTTACAGTCAATCGGGTTGTTCATCTTTAGGAGGGCGGTTTACTCCCACCTGGAGTAATTATGATGGACAGAATCTGCAACTATCAGACGGATGTATGGGAACATCATTTTTTGAGCATGAATTGGGCCATGCATTAGGATTCCCACACGAACAAGATCGCCTAGACAGAGACAGATACGTTGAATGGGACACTTCAAAACCAGGCTGTCCTCGTCCGAATGGCCAAGTGCCGCCACAGGGAGGCAAAGCAAAAATGGACCAAGCCGCCTTAGATATACTTTATGATTACACAAGCATCATGCACGACTGGGGAGAATGCATAAATGTCAAACTACCTGGCCCTATCACAATCGGTGGCAGCAACCCTGGAGGAGTAAATACTTACAGCGTTTTGGATTACGAAAAAATTAACGCTATATATGACTGTGGTGGTAAGTGGCTGCTACAACAACACAACTTTTTATTAACAAGTTACTAAGAATTGTTTATTAAACAAAATCTGATTTGATTTTGAATTTGGTGGAATGAAAAATAATTCTTGCTCTTTCGGGAATACTTGAATTTAAAAAATAATAATTCCGTAAATAAATATTACACTATTAAAAGTTTAATAGTGCACTATTAAACTTTTTGAAAAACAAAATTTTGGAAAAGGCATATTTTCTATTAAGCCGATTCAACGTATTTGGCATAAAATCGATGAAGTTTTATGCCGATTTAGAACTCTATATAATGAACATTTAAAAAAAAATTTGGTCCTTATTTTAAGGTTGCCAAGCCTATAGATTTAGGAATATTGCTCATCTGGCATACAATCAATATCCCGTGGAGGTTGGAACGGATCTTGATAGAAGAACACTTTATATATGCCGTACGTATCACAACGGTGACATCCTTATTGGCAAATCTAAACCTGACAACGACCAATGTATAATTGGAGCCGATGGAAAGGAAAATGAATACAAGGAAAATTTTGAGGTACTTACGAATCCAAAAAGAGTCAACATTAAATGGAACCCTCGTCCAAACGACTTTTCTATACCAACAAATGCAATAATTGGTGGACGAACTGTGACGAGAGAACCTATTTTCATTGGACGATGCATTGTTCAACAAGGCGATGTTCAGATACTGACACCCGGAACTTTGTATAAAGGCGATAGAGAATTGAAAGTGCCTTACGGTGGTGGAATGCACACATGTACCCAATATGATATACTAGTATGTGACCAGTAACAAATTGTGTAATCAGAAATATGCATATTAATAAATTAAGTAAATAAATAATATTAATAGTGTATTTAATATTTTCGTTAGTCTTAACTTAGAGTAGCCTTAATCATAATCATAAGGGAATTTTGATAAATTTAGCAAAATATCTATTCGTGCTACATTTCAATGATATTTCCAAGAGCATTAGCCTCTCTCTGTAAAAATACAGGTTTTATTAATATCTGTCGTCCTACTGCCATACTCCTTATGAAATGGTCATATTAAAAATTATCTTACTAGTTTTGCATTGTGTTTTAAAGTGTAAAATTGAATTCTCAAATGGATATACTTTCTAATAATGAACACGTCAGGAAAAGAAGATTAAGTCTAAGTTTAAAACAAAGATCTATTCGTGCTCCAATTCAATGAAATTTCCAAGAGCATTATCCGCTCTCTGCAAAGGAAAAATAGATCAGCAAAAATACAAGTTTTTTTAATAACTGTGATACTATCTGACTATTTATGAAAGGGTCATATTAAAAATTACCTTGTCAGCTTTGAATTGCCTTTTTAAAGTCCAAAATTGAATTCCTAAAAGGATAATAATTAGAAGGGTTACTATGATCATAACTGAAAGTATGCCTTTGTACTTCTCGTCAAGTCTGTTTAAATGACCCTCAGCAGAATTGATGTAGGAGGCCATCACGGGTGATGCAATACTGATGTTCTGTATAACATCTAAATATAATATATTCAAAAGCACTTAAAACAACACATTCATTACGGATAAAATAAACTTCTATTTAATAGATCTAAGCAAAGAATAGGTTGAATTATTTTTCTCCCTATAAATTATAATTATAGAGTTACATGGTTTTCAGTAATTCTATAAATACTAACCTTGTTCATTATGCGCTTTCTGAACTGGATGGGACAATGAAAAGGTAACTAAAACTTTTTTGTCTGGATCAGTTTCGTTGACTAAGGAGCAGATGTATTGGGATTTAAAATTAACCAACGCTGTTTTAATTGTGAACCCTCTCCTAGGATTGTACATTACATAATCCTTGCCGGCTAGTAATTTTTTGAACCTTCCCTAAGAATAAAATACAAAATGTTCATATACTAATGTCAACCACTTTATATAGAATTAAATCTCTAAAAACTTGCCTCTTCATTAGAGAAAATTTCCACTGTAACTGACGGATGAGATACTTTACAAGGAATTACATTAACATCTTCCGAAGCATAAAAAGTGCCAAAAATGTGTTTGCCTGCGTTCAATAAACGTGGAGTCCCTGAATAGAACAAAGAAAAAGAGTATAGGTCGTTAAGACTGAATCATAGAAAATAATCTTTTAAGGCTTCATTAAGACGGAATAACAACCTTCGAAATATGGATAAATATTAAAAGAAGTAGCAACAGAGGGGTCTCCTTGCTTGAAGCAGGTGTACTCCCCACCGCCGTTATCATCCTTAGCTAAATCTCCCGTCTGTATTTCATATCTAATTTCGAAGCAAGGAGTAAACGAGGAATTTCCGCCCGAGGTTTCGTCGGAATGAATAGAAACTGGCTTTACGAATCCAACATACAAAATAAAAAGCGGAATTGCATATTACAGTAATAATCACCTGCACCCTTTTTACATACAGAAAAATATTAGTACAAAGGTATCGTCTTTCTGTAAACCAGTAATTACTATCCTAGCGTATCAAGTACACCAGGTACTTTAGTTATGGTTTTCTAAAATCAAATTTTCCAATAGATTCTCAAGAGTTTTATTGTAGTTGCAGTCGGTAATCTTTTAGAATGAAAAAGAGAAACTGCATATATAATTTATCTCCCTGATTTTTGTAACTATTAATCAGAGCTATTGCTGCCAATTTAAATAAGACAATGAAAATAACCACAAAAATAATTTATTATAGTATATGAAGCATTATGTCAGGATTTAATTAATGAAATGAGCCCAAATGTGAGTATATAGCGAATGAAATCCAAACAAATTTCCAAACCGCCAAAAAGTATGGATGGTTCGGTTAGGTTGGATAATTTGCTTGAATTTCATACGCTCAATAATCACAATGCATGGGGGAAATGGGTCGGCTCGGCTTCCAGTATCTCAACTATTTCAATCACCAAAGACTAAATCAATTAGGTAGCTTTACTAAATATAGCTCATTGTTAAAAAAATTGGTTTAGTTGCATCTACAATTTTAATAAGCAAATATATTTAGTTTAAATGGAATAAAAATGATATTAGGTCATTCATCGTACATGCAATAACAACTAAAATAGTTTAGAAATTGTTTACTCAAAGTCAGGTAGATTCCATTGATTGGACCTTTTCCATTATAAAATATTACAATGGAAAAATAAAGCACAATTAATACATAAAAAAATATTTTTATTATAATAATGTGTATTACCGGTAAATATCCTTCGTGGCTCCATATAACGGGGAACGGTGCTCGACAAAAAATAATAATGCCTAAGTTGTCCGTTTTAAAAGAAATGTCACTGTTAGACACGTCGTGCATTTTTAAATAGTCTTGTTTGGAATCATCAGGATGAATTCTTTTCAAGATTATCGCAGGTGTTTTTCTAGAGCTATCACATCTATAAATATAAAGACAAAGCAAAAGTTTTAGCCAGGTTCATATATTTTATAAAAGATAAGATGCCAAAAAGTTGAGATAGTTGATAATTTCGAAACCGAAAAATTAATTTGGAAAATAATGGTGTTGAGTAAACTATACAAATAGGCATAAAAAAGTACCGGCATGTTAAAAGTATAAATTAGATATGGTAAAGGTATAAGCACATATATGTAAAATATTAATAAATAACAATATTACTATATTACTCTACTATGCAATTTATAATGTGGAGTTCGGGAGAGAAGGAGACTGAAGTTATGATTGATTGATAAGCAAAAAATATGCAATTTTTTGCAAAACAAGCAAAAACAAGTAAATTTTTAGTAAAATAAGCCAAAAATACGCAAGTTTATTGCAAAATAAGAAAAAATACCTAAATTATTACCAACATATGCAAAAAATGCCTTTAGCAAAATAAGCAAAAATTTAATTTTTTTCGCGCAGCTATTTTTCATTAATTTAATTTGATTTACAACGGCGAAATTTTTCATGCTTTCCGGGAATTGGTGGTACATCATTAGCCTTGAATTAGCAAGCCTCCCTAAATGAAAAACCTTGCACGTACGCCCTTGAATGAATGAACTATATATTGAAATTGGATTCTTTGATAATTCTTTAAAATAGCTTTTAACCTAAAAAAAACAATTGGAACCCAGAAGCCTAACCATCTCATACAACAACTATAAGACTACTTAGTTAGGTATTCTAAAGAATAACATAACGAAATCATTATTGACAAAAATTTAATTTCCGCACCTTTTGGATTCATCCCAAACTTTGTAATTGTTAACCGCATCTAAATTGACAATAATTAGAAATAAAAAATCATTCTAAGTTTTTGAGCTTGCATTTTAAATGTGAAATCAAATATAGGTACCAGTGTGATGATAGCCGGAAATCATCTCAACGGTTTTCCACTCAGTTGAGTTCCACAACGGGGCGGAACACGAAATTGATTTTATATCTGGTGTGATAATAATTGCAATTTTTGCAATAATTCCCCAACTATTTATAACTTCAGTGTAGCCTGTAAACAAAATGGCATAATATCCTGATCAAACCGATGTCACATGTCATGCTGTCAATTTTAATGCTATAACAGTGACATTTTCATTGAATTGTAATTTTAGTACAAGGTTATTGTGGGACGAAATTTAAAAGTGCCTCAATTATATCCATATGGGGGATTTTCATTTAAATTGGAAAATTACCTTGATGAAATGAGTGGCTAGTTCCATTTAGCAGATGAACAGTAAATTTCATTGGCGATGAAAAATAATAACGTGAAGCAGTGCAGAGGATATTAGACGGGAGTGCTCTACCAGAATCCCCTGGAAAATGATCTTCAAAATTTGACTCGTGCTCCTTAGAATAGTCAATTTCCAAATTTGCAGTTACATTAAAACTTGTAGGGTTAATTTCTATAAATAAAAATAAAAACATTTTAATTACGGTTTTCGTCTATTTTTACGATATGCGTATTCCATATGTAATTAATAAAATTTTTAATGTAGTTAATAAGCTAGACACTAACCATAACCATCTAGTGTTGATACAGCTTTTATTGAAGTTTTGAAGTTGTCAACAGAACAGAAAATGGCAGAAGAGGTATACCTCATGTAAACATCATAAACGACGGGGGATTCACTTCTGGTGGGATGTCCACTAGAATAACGTGCAACTTCGGAATTTCCCAACTATTTATGACAATATTATTAATAGTAAACAATGATATTAGTTTTTAAATTAGTAGTGAACAACGGTGAAATTACTTCATTATTGGGTTTCGGAATTTTAATGTAGTAATCTTTCATACCCTTTTAAAATATTTCTGGACCAAATTCATCTTCGTAGGACTTTCACAGGAGTTGTAATTAATAAGTATAGGTCTGCTGAGCGCACTGCAAACTAACCTAGATGATGTGTCCTTTTTTTCAATTCTTACTTTCTTTGTTTCTACAATTGATAATACGCAATGGCAAATTTTACGACAACATTCATTTAAATTTTATTATTGTGTCACTAAAGCTACTCGTTTACCATCTTCATTCATCCTAGTAGTACAATTGCATATTTTGCCGAAATCATATTTCCAAGAATGAATAAGTGTTTTCGATTTTGCTGTAACACAATTTATTTCTCCCTTCTTATCCATTGAAGTTAATGGTTCTTCGGCCTGGAATACCAATCGAAGACTGTAATTAAACGATTGACTTTTGGCAGTTGATCGTTCAATAACTTTTATTCCGCCGTTTTCTTCAGGCCACAAAACGGTAATTTCCTCGTCAAACTCACAAATAATTGTGAACGTAAAGTCGGTCTTATATTCCACGTATTCTGTAGCAGGAATTGCTATTCATGAAGAAATAAAGTATTCAAATTGTGTTAAAAGAAATCCCACCAACATTCAAGAAATTATATATTCATTCATTCATTCCATGGTCCAAAATGCATTCAGAAAAAAAATCGATTGTTCCAATTTTGAATGCAAGAGTTAAAAAATATTCGGTAGCAAAACTTCAAATAATATTACCATTATAGTTTTTCAGTTCCAATACTATTACATCTGAATATGAAAGATCCTCATTTTCGGGAAAGTTAAAAGTTGCATTGCAGTAAAATATCCCTTCTGGTCTTTTCGCAGAACTTTGGAGAAATCCGTATTTGGAGTCGTACCTTACTGATGACACTGATGAGTTCACCTCGGTATATGTACTATGTTCCTTCCAATAAAACCGATTTATTATTAATATTGGTAATTAATTTTAATAAATTTAATTTATTTTGGAGGATTTATACATTTTAATATCCAAGTTAAAAAAATGTAATCTCGAAATAGTTTAATAAACAAAAAAGATATTTTATTTCATGACAACTTTCATTTCATGATAACTTTCACAGCCTAATGAAATTAGTCATATATATAATATTTTCTAAAAAATTAAACTTTTAAAATAGAGTTTTCGTTGAGCTATAGACAGAAGACTACTAAGAAAAAATTATCAATCGTTTAGGTACTCCTAGAAAAGACACACATGTCATTTAAGGGGGGCTGCACAGCCGTTCATGTCTTTTTCGGCCATCCTCCCATTAGCAAAATCTCCGTTGAAAAATATAGCAAAATTTATCAAAAAGACAGTTATATCTCGGAAACAGATGAAAGTTAGCAATAACGCTATATAGCATTGTGGGAGAACATTCCACACGCCCGTGAAGATCACTAATGTCTTTCTACGTCAACAACTCTAAAATAATTATAATTTCTCCAAAAAATATGACATATTATATATTGTGGATGTAGTATGATTTTTACCTGCTTTTCTTAAATATTTATTAAATGTCCATGGAGATTTTCCTAATGGGACGGTTGCGAAAAGACATGAACGGCTATCTAGCCCCTCCTTAAAGCTAGTATTATTTTTGGGAGATTTTAGTTTTAAAATATTTTATTAAATTTTTAATGGCGTGGGCTTTACTGTCTCTTATATTATACCCTTTTTTTATATTAATTACTGCTAAGTAGTTACGGTAGTTATATTTAAATTTTTTTAAAGGAAAGCGGACTCAGTATTTGAATTTATCTATAAATGAGTCCTCATGAAATCTTTCCTAGTACGCTCCGGTTTTTTTTGTCTAATAACACTTATGGTTAGAAAAACTAAAGCCCCAGACCGACAACGGTATGTAATTTTGTAATGTTTGTGTCTGTTTTTAATATTTCAATATATATTTCGTAAACCTTATATTTCTGAAACAGACGAATTTCATCGAAATTTTTGACATTGCCACGACAAGGTATAGACCATTCCGTGCCATTTAACAGTTCTGAGTAAACTATCGAATCTTCAGGCATCGCGCTGAATAGCGAGTTTTGGTCTGAAAAATATAATTTCTTAAGTTTAGTTACACTGCACTGAATCAAACCTTTGCTGAGATATTCAGTGTTGGCGTAAGATTGCAACTATCCTTATTCAAAACAACAGAGTCAAATACAAAGATGCACAAAATACAAAAATTACGATTAGTAACAATGTAATATTAAGTACGTTTGAAATAATAAATCAAGGGTTACCTCTAATGTGCAGGTAGATCCAACTCACAATATCTCTACTTAGAGAACTCCTACATGTGTAATTGGCGGATCGTCCATATGAATGTGTAACACTCGTATGGCTCTTCACAGTTAAAATGTCTTGATAACAGATTTTAGTTTTGTTCCATGGACTTTCGTTAGCCACTTTGCTTTCCACTTGATAATTAGCGAACTGAAATAAATATTTTGAAACAAAATTACTTTTTGAGAAAGTTTTATCGTTTGTCCAAAATACCAGTATCAAATACTTAATAAGGCAGATACTATATATTTTCTTCCTTTTTGGAGCTTAATAACGCGTTAATAACTTTAATAATGCCCAATTAATATAATTCATTCATAATTAATATAGTTCATTAATTAATTAATATAATTCAGTAATTAATTAATTTAATTCATTCATAACCTATTGAGAAAGATAGCATGGGCTCTGTTTTAAATAAGACCAATGTTACAGTATATCAGTAATGCCTAGGAACTAGGAGGTCCACTTGTCGTCGATTGGCATAATATTTGAAAATGATTTAAATGAATATGGAATGAAATAAGTTCATGTGTAGTAAATGATTAGCCTATGTTAGGAACCGCACATGTAAATTGCTTGAATAAGAAAAGAAGGAAAGAGAAAAGAGTAGACAAGGTAATTAAAAGACTTATGCAGCTAGACTGTCAGGCAACTATGTATACGTATGTAAAATTTGTCCATAGGTCAGATCGTACAATGCGACAAAAAATCTCCTCCCTATTTCTCTTTCTACTTTTTATCTTGTCAGAATTTGTGCAACTTCAAAGTCGATCTGAGCAGACTCTTAACAGAAAACTGAGTGTCAGTTTATTGGAGTTGTGTTAGTTCTCAGGCATGAAGTGAGAAATCTCTAGTTATATTTAGAATTACACACGGAAGTGCGTAAAGATATTTCTGAGATTTTAGGCAAAGTTTGTTTGACCAATTGAGAAAATTGGGAGGAAGTATTTAGTAAATTTACGCAATTATTTTCTTCAGTGTTACATCTCCACTCAATTTGAACAGTGTTACATCTCCACACAATTTGAACAGTGTTACATCTCAACTCAATTTGAACAGTGTCCCATTTCCACTCAATTTGAACAGTTTTCTATCTCCACTCAATTTGAAGAGTGTTAGTGAAGTGCCAGGCTAGAGTGTTAAATGTAACTACACTCATTTTAAACTCTGTAAACTCTCTCTACAAAGTTTAAAATTCTAAATCAAAATCTTTTTCTCTGCAAATAGTATTTGAAATTCACTTAGAAATAGACTAACATTTCGAAAAATATTCTTACTCTGCACACTTGTGCTGTGTAGCTAGAGAGTAAAGCCACGCAGGGTAAAGTGAGTAAGTCAAAGTAGGAGAAAAGCTAGCGGTAGTCCAGAGTGAGTGTCACCACATAACTTTCTCCTATCCGAAAAGTAAAGAGTGAAAAGTACATTTGTCATTGTATTGTTGAATAGCCTACTTTAAATGTTGAATTGTGTTATTAAAATTGAACGTAATAAAAATTACTAACATGACGTAACTCTGTTGGAACAAAACCAGGTATACCGAAATTGTACTTTA
>JAAAYG020059921.1:0-10023 GCA_009936455.2 Tomocerus minor
TATATTGTTTTTTAACCAGGTTAAATTCACATGTGCAAGTTAAATTTTTAACTTGAATAATCCAGAGAGGATTTCGTTTACATTGAGTTGAATTTCCTTTTGAAGCTAATACAGTAATACAGACACAAAGCAGAAATTTTTGATACAATTAACTACTCAAATGGGCATGCAAGAGTAGGATAATTATTTTTAGGAAACCTTTTGAATCAAACATATTAGTATAAACTATGCTCTTAAGGAGTGATTGACGTTCCAGCCCTGATTCAAGGAGAACGGCTTAATGCAGAGCAATGAAATAAACATTTTTGAAATCTGCTCATGTTTTTCGAGGGCATAGGTTTCCAACATTTTCAAAAATAAATTCTGTCTAAGAAAAATTTGGGGTTTTTTGGAGTGGGGGAAATGCATTAAAAATATATTTTGATTTTTATCGTATATTTAGAAAGACAAGATTCATAAGTCATAAACATTTGCCCTAGATTTTTTTTTTAAATATTTTTTGTGACTTAATACGTTTCCCCAAACTGTCGGAACCAGGCAGGGCTTATGAAGATTTTGCATTTGAAATTAGACTGAAGGTGGCCACGGTGGGAAGCGACATATAGAATCCTTATGGGAAAACTTTAAAATTCTTGTCGCAAGGTATAATGTCTCACAGAATCCTGTCAAGTACTCCTTAAAAAATGAAAATCTGAATGTGTTCGTGGATTCTGTGATACGCAAATGCTGAGCGATGAATCTCGGAGTGTGTGTCTGTTTAGTGTCGTGTTTTGTGATGGGGACATAGGTGGCTGGCAGAATAATCAGTTGGCTCGTCTGTTGCAGTTTGGAATGAAAGGATTCCATTTGATTCGGGGAGATTGAAAGTTTGAATGCTGCCGACTGTGTTGTCTCTGTTGTCTTTGCTGAGAGATTGAAGTGGAGGAGAGGAGATGAAAGGGGCCTCACTCACTTTGACTTGCTCTCTTTTCGACTGGCATCTTCGAATTCTTGAAATCTCCTTTCCTCCCTCTCTAAGGATAAAGTGATCGAGAGAAGGCCGTTGTTTTCGTCACGTCAACAACCTGTCTCTCTCTCTCTTCCTTCTGTCAATTGTAACTTTGACACGAACACTCCCTCATCTCTTCTCAAAACACTTTTGTTTTCTTTCTCTCACACTCCTCGCTCACTCTCAACTCTTTTTACGATTTAAATTGTCTTTCCTCATCCGCTTTACATCTATGACTATGTACTGCCTATAAAATGTTAGCTATGCCAAAAAAGGATGCATTTTTCCATAGAAATTATTTGTTTCAACTTGCATTTGACAATCGCATGCATCTTCCATTTTCATTCAAAAACACATAGCTTTGTATCAAAATGAACAATATCTTCGTTTGTAACGCATGTTAAATAATAATAAACTAGTCTGATAGTTCATTTTTGTCATTCTCAATTCTCAAAACTACTAAAAACAAATTCCAGATCCTTCGGATCATTTCTTCCGCTCTCCACCTCGACGTCTTTTGATAAAAATAAATATACTCATAATATTATTATTCATAAAAATGTGTAGATATTTATTGTGTTTTGAAAATGCTATACGTACGGTAAATATTATCGGTGTGCTAAAGAATTTTCCAGCAGTTAAATTGCTATTTTTCAGAGTGTGAGTGTGCCTGCCCTTTATTGCCGTAAATTCGGTAAATGCTGCACGATTTTTAATTACGGCATGCCGTAAATGCCGTAAATATATGTTTGTATGTAAATTACACGTACATACATCATATATTTACGGCATTTACCGCTTTTACGGCATTGCCGGATTTACAGCAACAAAAAGTATTTTACGGCGTGCCGACTTAACACTGCTATTTGTATTCCGAAAAACTTCATAATGTAATTCTTGATATACTTTAATATATATAAAACATTAAAACTATTTTAGGGAACTAGTATAAGTAGTAATTAAGTATATAGAATGGGCAGTACTCTCTAGTTTGCCGAATCATTAGTAAATAGTTGATTTGGCTACAGATATCTAAGATATGGCAGATGTCAGTTTATGTAAGGTGAGGTTGAAGCAATGTAAAGGATCTTGAGAGAAAGTCTTAAGATGGATGTATGTTGAAAGTGGGTGGAAGTTTTGCTTCCTATCTCTCTCTCTCTCTCTCTCTGCTGATCATAAGAAGGAGCTTGGCCGAGAGTCGATGTTTGTATTTGCAGAGTATAAAGAATAAGAAAGAGGTCTGATGTGTGTGAGGGAAGTGTAAGTATGAAATGAAGTAGATGTCAAAAGTGTATCATTTATCACGAGGCGCATTAGATGAGCCGACTGTCAAACCAACGGCCCTGGAAAATGTTATCGTGACAGGAACCGATTAGTTGACGGCAATTTATTTCCTCACATCACATCATTTCATATCAGCTCTCGGCCCTTCCCACATCACATCCATCCTTATAAACTACCTACTTAAATATATACCTATACTATAGCCATAGAATAAAACTATATAGTTACCTTTCTTATTAATACCATCTTCCACACAACTCCTATATTTACTTCTATTTATATAATTAATTTTACTTTACACAAACATCTCCACAATTTTCCTCATTAGTTCCACACATTCCCCCAAAAGCAAGTCTTTTTACAGAAAAATTGATTAATGAGTCTCTTATTAATATTTCAAATCCTCATGTCAAATTGATGACAGTAAATAATGTCTCATTTCATTTAGAGCCTTTGTAAATAGAATTCTATTCACGTTACAAATGAATCTTATATTAATAATAATTACAGGCATATCTTTCTGTATATACACAAAAACACAAATTCTTTTTACACAAATAATATTACTTCAAAATATTCTGCAATGGAATTGCATATTTTTATTATTGAATATTGACAGTGTAAATACATAGGTATAAATTCAATTTATTGTTGTGTTATTTTTTGTAATTCTATAAAAAAAATACGATTGAAACTATTTATACAAGCTATTTATGATCTGAGAGTGACATTGAATGAAGGAAGGAGGAGTTAGTTACAAAGAAATAAATAGTATTTGTCTTGGAAGAATTTGTTATTAGTTGTGTGTGAGGTAATGTGCAGATAATTTATTTGCTCATAAAGTTTTTTTGTGTGGAGAGATTGCAATTTGAGTGCGAGAGATGAAGAAGCCAAAAATATACAAGATGATGATGGAATGTTTTAGTATAGAGGATGGCAGGGGGGACTTGACATTTGCAGAAAATAAAAGTTGGGAATGCAGAAGAGCTGATTGTTTGTTGGCCGACAATCAGGAGCAGAGTTGGAGCTAAAAGCGACGAGGATGCAGAAATGTGAAACAAAACAAAGCAATTTAGCATTTGGGTGGTCGTGTCTCTCTCCTTCTCCAATTCTATTCTCTCCTAAATGCAAAGTAATAAAACGAATGTAATATCTCTGTTCATGGCTCTCCTCTCGCAAAAGCAAATAGATAGATAGGACAGGACATGAATGCAGACAGACAGCCCAACAGACATGCACGCAGATAACTATCTCTTCGCCCTGGAATTTACTCGCATCAATGCAAAGCACATTATCCCATTTATTATTTATTTATTTGCCATCTATGCTCTTCTCTCTCTCTCTGTCTCCTCGCTCATAAATTACAACCTGACAGCTCTCTCATTGCAAACCATAACAAAACTGTAAACTATACCTCACTCAATATCCATTTGCACAATGTTCACTATTTTTATGCATTTCTACCACGAGAGCGTGCTTACTTGACTAATTCCTATTTAAATTACTTGATGCACTGTGCCATAATTCTATGCTTACTCCATTTTATAGCTCTATACATTTCTATTTTGTTTACCAAAATTATTTTAACTAGGTTAGCTTCACACATAACATCGTTAACCGAAATACAATTTTAAGGGTAGCGTAAATATACATTTGTACGTTTTATATGTGCAATCAACGAAGTTTAATTTACAAATTAAATAGAATTATATGCTCATCTGCATATGTGGGAGTACCTATACCGAAATTTATCAGTTGGAAATGTTATAATAATTATAAATGTACTTTTAATGTGACTAGAAAACGTAAATGTAAAAAAAAATATTGTCGCAATTTCTGTTTTCTGTGGCAAGAAATTTTTAAATGGGAAATTCCCCCAAAATATAATTTTTAGTTTCTGATTCTAATCGTTGAGTGTTTTTGTGTATATGTTCCGTATGGTACTATTATGAGGATATTATTGGGAGCTGTAGGAAGTAGATGTTTGTTTCTTGAGCTGTCTGTTGCCGCGTAAGAGATGTAGGTGCAGATTTCGTAAGAAATGTGTTTCTGGGTGCTGTGAAGTAAATGGAGTGCAACAAAAGGATGACAGAAAAAGGAAGGAGGCAGGCAGAGCAATAAAAAGCTCTGTAAAAGCAAGGACCCTAGGAATTAGTTGCAGGCACTCACTCTTCATCAACGGACGTTCATGTCCTGAGAGCCCGACAGTCCTCTGACAGAGGGATAAGTATTTGTAAGACCAGACTTGGGCTCAGTGACTCAGTGACAGAAGAAACAAGGAACTCATAACTCTTCTCAGTCTCCACTAATAGTTCCATTTCTATGTTTACATATCCCTTAAGGAGGGCTTTACACGTTTTCTAGTCCTGATTCCAGGAAAACGGCTTATAGAGCAGTGAAGTAAACATTTTTTATTAATCCTCATAATTTCTAAAGGTGCATATTTCCAACTTTTTCAAAAATAAAATTTTGAATAAGGCGTTTTATTAGGAGCTGGCAAATGCACGAGAAATATAAATATTCCGATTGTTATCGAATATTTGAAAGGACAAAATTGCAAATGTCGGATTTGTTTTCCTTTTTTGATATTTTTTACCTTTGTACGTTTTCGCAAAATTTTTGAATCTGGGCTGGAAAATATGTGTTGTATTTTAATTCCATAACACGCCACGGGGGCTAAACTGGGCCATCTATTCCTTGTAGGAAAAGTTTTGAATTTTTGTCGTATATAAAATTATTTATGTCGTAACTGTGTACAGCACACCTTAAAAGATTGGCCAACCATTGACAAAGTTTAAATGAGCTCAAAAGTCATGTTGGAACTCTGTCGTCAAATTTATTTGACAAGAATTGGGCCACGACACTCTCCTTGCGCGACTCCTTCTGTCTTAGCTCTGAACTGTGTGTGAATTGATGCGGGAGGGAAGTTAGCGTCGATTCTCAATCAATAAATCTCCAGAGGGTCTCTTTAATTCCCCGACATGACATGTGACAGAGTTCCCTCTCCTGGTAAACACGTCTCTGTACCAAGCAGAGGACAAATAACAAGAACACGACAAAAGAATCCTTTTTATTTTAAGCGACACAATAGAGAAACCACTCAATAATGAAAAGCAAAGGAAACTCAGTGAAGCGACTAATTGTTCCTCGACAGTTATGCCATGCATATGCCTAAATCCCAGCAGTAGGTAGTTATATTATCTACGAAGGAATAGTGTAATCGCTAGCATATGTGCATGAGTAATTCAAGTATTTAAGTAAATATAGATGAATATATGCCACAACAGACAATTGCATCAATATTTCATGTAGTTACATTAGGAGGAGGTATATAGGGATGCGATGCCTTGACGTTTTTCCTTTTAATTTTTCATTGTATCGCATTGGCTTTGAACTTTGAACATTTCTCTTTTAATTACTTAGTACAGGTTTGGGACGTCAAGTCATAAATCAATGGGAATGGAAATATAGGACAGTCTGTTAATAAATCAAGAGATACACAGGGAGGATAGAGGAGATGTGTGTGGAGGGAGAGGCCGAGACAAAGTTAAGCACAACAGAGTTGTGAATTTCTTGTTTATGGACATTAATAAAGGGATAATTAATATAAAGAATATCCAACCAATGCTCCTGGCATCATTTAATAAATAAATGCACACTGCCTGTGTCTATTTGTATGTTAAGAAGTATAGAATATAGCTGTGTGTGTGTGCATAAGGGTTGAGTTGGCTGTGGCCCATTTTTGGCCCGTCTCTGATAGATGAGTGTCTCTTCTGAGTCGTAAAGAAAGTCAAGTCAAGTTGTGTGTGTAGCTGATGAGAATATTAAATGGCTAATGGGAGGAAGGAAGACGTATTGGATGACATGACACATGAATGACATGACAAATGCTCCCATTCATTTCTACACATTAGCCAACCGATCCCGAATGCAATGAAAGGGAGACCACACCGTATGCTCTGTCCACACAAACTCACCTTCCTGTTCCAGCAACATTAAACCTTCGTCCACGGGATTTACCCTGCAACTCTCATGCATTCTCATGTCACGCTATTCCCTCGACTATCCGGAAGATTATTAGTATACTCCTTTCTTACCGTCGATTTGCTATCCGGAAAATTATTAGCCTTTAAGAGCTACCAAAAAACGTTTTATTAGAACTCTTTTCAATTTTGGCATTTGGTAAAATTCAAAGGTTTTCGGCTATTTTAAGTAAAATCCTTGGCCAGAAGCTGTATTTTGATTTTGAACTCATCAATTCTAAGAATTTCTCATTTGTGAAAAATTAATCCAATTATTTTATGATATTTTCAAATATATTCCTTTAAAAATCCTTGTTCCGAAGCTGTATTTTGATATTTGAGGGAAATCCCCATTTACGAATTTCTATTTTCATATTATCCAAGAAAGTAGATTACAAAACATTATTTTAGAAATATTTCGAATTCTACTTACTAGATACAAATAATTTAATTTTTGGATTATGTATTAGTATTTTCTATTGCTTGAAATTCTTTTTTACTCATTTCATCTAGGCAGTTGCCTAACAAGTAATTAACATTGTTGAATGATTCAATTTTTTAGCATTCTAAAAGTGCAAATGTCATTCTCACTCAACGAAATATTACTCTTGAATTCTGTAGCGAGAGTTGTAGTCGTAGCTTCTGAATACGAAAATGAAAATACGTATTTACGTGAGAGGTTGTGTAATAGGAGTTGAGGTAGTTGTTAAAAAAGAGGATGAAAAATGAGTTAGTCGTCGTTTGCAGGGCAGGCAGGAGGGATGTAATGTATGAGCTATAGTGGCAGAGTGACTTTAGTGGACTTTACTGGACAAGTCTACTCTCTGTACTAACAACATAACATGATCTCCATCTAAATACAAAGTACATAAGACGAGAACATAGAGAGAGAGAGAGAAAGAAAGGGCTAATAAAATGTATTAGTGCACAATGGAACGGTGGAAGAAGAATATTGTTGTTGTAATTGGGTTTCGTTGTTTAGGCGAGTGAGAGAGAGCGATGATATATTGGGCGAGTAGTAGTAGTCAGTAGAGTATGGCAAGTAATGTATGAGTGTGGAGCAAGAAAGAAGAGAAATGGGGATGGACAATATTTAATGTTTTATTCCGTGGTAAGATTTCATCATAAGGGTGTTGTAAATATGGAGTTGGACAGCCTAATGGCAATTAGTTGGATGATTCATGCCGTGCCGTGCATGCCGTGCTACGAGCCACTTTCAGCCCGACACAAACTATTCCATATTCTAATATACCTTTTTTACCAACTTGGACCAACTTTTCTTATTTTACTGCCAAAACATACCATCCACATCCTGTCGAGACTCCACTGCACTATACTACCTCTTTCTCCTCCATCCATAACCACTACTACTTATACCTACCTACTTATGTGCCACTGCACCAACCAACGACCAACTCTAAATTATTTTCGATACCATTTTTAAATACATCTTCTTGGACTACAACATAATATCACTCGCTGACACACAAATTTATTTATAGCAATAACAGCCCATGCTTTTAAAACTAAGAACTAAATACCTAATAGACAGTTTGCGCTCTGAGAATATTCGGTTACATAGAATTTATATTTGAAAAGTATCGTCACTATACGATCTATAAGCCCTTTAAAGTTCACCTTACTATATATCGCATCTCTATTTATATCTATAATCAGGTTTTTTTATTCTTCAAAACTATTTTTACTAAATGTGTATGCCATTGCACTGAGGAGAATTTTCTTAAAAGCTCAATAAACAATTTTTAATTGGGAACATTTAAATGTTTCAGAAAAACTATTATTTTCCATTTGTAAGACAAAGACTTTCATAAATGGTATTAAAAATAATTAGTTTGAAAGGAAGTTTCATGAAATGATGCGCAAAGTGCCTAATAGGAATAATATTATTATGGTGTATTAGAAAAGGGATTTCGGAGAGGTCGAGGAGGGATTTGTAGGTGGGCATTTGAAATAGTAAAGTGAAAAGAGTGTAGTTGGAGTGTAGCTGAATGTTGGGAGTTGGTTGGCTGTTGGGCTAACGTAAGTCAAGGCAGAGTGCAATAAAAAATGAAATATTCTTATTGCTTCCTAAGAAATCCCTTAGCATTGCATGCTCTTCACGTGTTTTGTCTCTGTCGGTTAATTTATTGTTGCATTATGCCACAGCATCGCCTTCGCCTCCTTTCTGCAGCCTCTCTAGCCATTTAGCCAAGTAAGAATAAGTGAGTGGAGCCAAGCCTAAATGGGGACTCGCCTCAATTCAATGAATGCCTAATTAATCTCAAGCCAATTGTTTATGAAGCTGTAAAAAAGATTTCTTTCCCAATGAATTACACGCTTGATTTGTGCTCCTTAATCCTTTGCCTCGTGTCACTCCCATCTATTTATCTCTCACAACTAACTCACACAATCTCCTCCATCTCCATCTCAGCAGAATCGGGAAATTGGGGAATTAGCCTCACAGAACAACAAGAACAACTCAGAACAACCTATGAGAAAATGAGAAATAGTTAGCAAGATGCAGTCAGGCAGGCATTGCATTACAAGACAGCCGACACCACGGCCCGTCATTCTCTACTCTTAATATACATACTCTACTTTACTCTGGCTTTTGTGACTTCTCAACTTTGAGTTTCGGCATCCTCAATGATCTCAATAGACATAAAGATAGAAATTCATTATCTTCACATGCCGCATGTCTTCAAAACAACTTCGATTTAGTAAACTTACACTATTATAGCGACATAAGAAAAGGAGCTTGAACTATCTCCGCAGTTTTCAATAGGACAATAATTCAATTTAAAAGGTCATAGATAAACAAAATAAAAACTTAAAACCCTTCAAAAGCAGTTCAATAAATAACAAATTTTAGTTTTATTAATTTTAGTTTTTAAAGTAAAACTAAATACCTAATAGACAGTTTGCGCTCTGAGAATTTTATTTTATTAAATTTTAGTTTTATTTTTAGCGGCATCATCACAAGTTCATCAGATGAGCATTTTCTAATGTGTTTCCCCTTTCAGGGGCACTTCCGCTATTGGAATTCTTATAATTATTAATTTATTGGAGAAATGTTATTAATTATGATGAAAAACATTGTCTTTCACATTGGTGTTGGTAATTTCTCATCATTATTGTTGTAATTGGAAAAAATGACATAAAACCTGTTATAAATATTAGTGCAGATTGGATATGAAGTGAGCACTGTTGGTAAAATTCACTAAATAGGGGTTATTTTAAAAGATAAAGTGGGTGGGGATATTAGAGCGTGAGTGTATAGTGTGCAAGAGATATTTCTATGGAAAGATAACTCAAAAAAGCGGTTTTATTTATGAGTGTAGATAGATAACCTGGGCTATCTGAGTGACGTATCTGCAAGATCTCTTTTGTTCCTCTGCCCTTCGTGACATGGGCGCAATTTATATTTAGTAGAATTTATCTAGTGAGGTGAGTTCGTTGTCTATTATGCAACTCCGACTACCTCTGCTTGCCATTTGGGAGAATATCCTATAGAGAAGAGAAGAGTATATGAGATAGCAGTGGGATTATAAATGTGAGTTGCCTTTAATAGTAATAATAATAACGTTGAGGGAGAGACAAGAGAAATGAAGTGCAAGTCCATTCAGAGCCCCGTAGAAATAATTCATCTCGGAATTAATGAATGGATGAATGAGTCAGTTGGAGATTGGAGGGCAATAAAATAAAAATAACGCATCCACTAAGATAACT
>JAAAYG020059943.1:0-10019 GCA_009936455.2 Tomocerus minor
CAAAGTATAAAATGTGGCTAGTGTATACTAGGTAATCAAAGTAAAATATGTTATAGACTATCTATTACTGATTACTAGCTGTTCCGTAAATTACTATTCGTATAGATATCGCTGAGAATGAAGCATGGGTCTGCCAAACAGCTAGTAATAATTTGTCAATAAGAACAAGGCGATGATGGAATCGCAGCAAGCAGGAATGCCAAATAAAATGATATTAATATTGACTCTTACTAAACTAAATCGGCACTTTTATGATGTAGCTTTTCTGGCCAACAATATTTTGCTTGTAGTACAAGTAAGTTGTAAAATAAACTGGATCAGAGATTAACTGAAGTGTAAATATTAATGTTCAGTATTATCTGCCCTCTCATAATCAGCAGCACTGTCCGTTAGTACATGAACGGGAATATGCTTATCTCAATGACATTAAAATAATTGTTTAGCTGCTACCATTAGGTTTGGGTATTGTGGATATTGGTTCTCGCTAGGTAAACTTTCGAATAATTACAAAACAGCATTAGCTATTTATTACTGCATCCACAAAAATGATAGACTGATTGATAGTAAAACATGTGTTTAGCTCTCATTCATATTTTTATCGTTACATCAAATGCATATACTTATAAACTAGATAAAATAATGTGCATGTCTTCTGTAGTTTGATAGTTGGGCAATATTAGTTTGTCACACTTATTATATTCTGCACTCAAATTGAGTAAAACAGAAGAAATTTGGTATTGATTGATTTTAATGTCTTTTTAATTTCTCTATTTCATTACGCTTTAATATACATTTAGCATAGTAGATATGCAGCGCTTTGTTTGACAATCTCTACACGCTTTGTAGTCTGTCAATTTATTTTTACTATGGTTTTCTATGTCCTAATTACGCTTTTCTTGAAAGGCCGAAATAGTTCAATCATTCCTTAAAAATTTGAATTGTAAACTAGCAAATCCTTTGATCTTAGGTGCCTATTGAAAGATGAATTTTCACACGGTGCAGTCTACGGTCTACATTACTTTTGTACTTATGAGTACAACTGTTTTGTGTAGAGACGGTGCGATTGTTTACAAGATTACCAATACAAATACAAATAAAGGTTACACAGTTATAAATAACTCATTGATTTTTGTATCTAAGTGCATTTCTAATGCAGAGAATGATAATTATAAGTACCTGATCATTTATTATTAAAAGGGAACTAAATTTCTCAATATATGTGTATTCGTGTATTGCAGGCCCTCCGATAATAACTGAAGGAAATAGCAGCACCATAATTGTTCAACCTAGAGATAATGTGGAACTTAGTTGCCCTATAATAAGTACTCCTCCATCTATGTACGAATGGTACAAGGTAACACGATTTCTCCTTTATAGCTTAATGAAAATACGATAATATATATTTCCGGTAGTAAATCTTCAATATTTCTCATCGGTGAAAAATAGAAAATGAGTTATTTAGAAATCATTGCTAATTGGCTGATAAATCACAGTGCTGTGACAAAATGGGGCCATGTAAAAATATTAATTTTGTTTTGCAGGAAAATCCTTACGAGCCGTCTCAAGAAAGAATCTTCGGGCCATCTCAGCTTTGGCAGAGGTTTGAGCTGACTGGTCAGGGTCACCTGAAAATTCGGTCTGTTACTCATGAAGATAGTGGAACTTACATCTGTAAAGCTGTCAATGGATTCGGTGCTAAATCATTCAGCACGAAGCTTGCTGTTACGGGTAAAATAACTTTTGCATAGCAAATCTGATAGCTTGTATTTGTGTTGATTCCGAAAATGGATTCTCTTGAGAGTCAAGTATAAATATATTTCCTTTCAAGCACTAGTGCCATTAACACTAACCCCGCTATGATTACAATTCATCCATAAACACATTTTTGGCAGTTGGATCAACTCCGAATTTTGAAATGCTTTTAAAAGCTCTAAAGAAAAATCCCATGTTCTAGGTTGCGTAGAGGTTTTTATAAGATCCATTTCGTTAGGTTAGCTCATGTGGATTGAGGAACATCAGGTCAATCAAACAAGATTTAGGATGTCATGAATTATGATTTAGCTTAATATACATAGACTGACAGCTCTTGTGAATTGTTATCTTAAATGGGAGATACATGGTGGAGATACATGGACATCGTAGATACATAAACAGAGACACTGTAGACATAAGTATGAAGGTGTTAGACATAAGTAGAATTAAAAATAGGCGATGAGAGATAGATTATCACACAAAGCTGACTCTGTTGAGTGCGGTTGACCAAACTTTTTAAGATAATAAGCTTCTGCTTACCTGTCGCACGCAGTGTGCTCTATTAGTATAGTTTCACTCTCCCGTAAATATCTAAGTGGGCGAGACAGGAAGTGTTGCATTAAGCCCTGTGCAGTAACAAAGCAGCATAAATGCTGGAAAAGAGATAACCAACTTACTCTCTCCGACTCGACGCTCGAGTGTGATAGAAATGGTGCAGACAGCTGAAAACTGGAAAACAGAGTGCTTTTGAAGAAAGACTGATTGTGTTGTGAGAGAGTCGAGTTGAGAGGCAACGTATTTCTAAAGTACACACAGAAATGTGTTTTGTTAGTGTCATGGCAGTTTGCTTTGTGAGGTTTATTTGATGCTACGCCATGCCATGCCAGATGAATGCATTTTCCTTCTGTCCGAGTTCTAAGCAACTTAACTAGGCTAGCTAAGCCCAGTCCCTAGTCCTAGCTCCACAAACACTATTAGACTCACTAAATACTATTTGTTGTCTCTCGCATATAATTACAATACAAGAGACTGGCACCTACCGCCTGATAAAGACCCAAAATCACTCTCTGACTCTCTTTATCCCAATTATATCTTACCTGATGCTTGTTGACTCCATTTAGCGCATAAATGTCACCTCCTGTCATTTATTCTTTTAACGCGCTTTACATCAACTGCCACTAACTTCACTAGGTACCTAATCATCATTGTACACATGAATTAGGTACTGATCACAATCTCTTTATGAGACATGGTTTTATTTTAGGCTTTCCTTAAAACGCTTCTTTTAATTTCTACAATCTCTTTATCATCATTTACTAATTTCAAATGGCAAATACAATATTTTTCCACATTTTAAAATATCTCAATCTTTCGTTTATGAAAATAATTTTGGCTTCGCTCTGTATCTGGAAAATTCTAGTTAATTTATTATTTGATATCATATGAACTTGGGAATCGGGCAGTTGTTAAGTATTACCGTAGTAAACTAAGATGAGTGGATAAAAACACTCGTATATATTTATAATATGATGTAGTACAATTATTTCGCAATTCACAAAATAAGCAATTCAAAAAATTATGCGCCGGTGCAGAATTAAATAGATGCATGTACTGAGCAGAGTGGAGTAGGACTCCACTTAATGAGTTACCTACCTATTAAACATGCTAGGCATTGCAATGTTACAATACTTTGTCATGAAGCTATCTGTTTTAGTCTCATTGCTGGAAGCAATAAAATCTTATGTTTGTTGTGCTACTATTAAATCAAGCACAATTATTATACATCTAAGAGAATATCCTTCATATATCATTGCCTTTTGGCCTAATAATGCATATGAACTTAGGAAATTAGCTGACACACACGCTGACTTTGCATAAATTCCAATACGCTGTGACATTTAATTCCTTTGCTTTTTTCACAACAAAGTGCAATGTGGTGTAATTATGAACATTTGTTATGAGCGATAATCCAAGTTGTAGCAATCCACATGGTCATTATGATTATTTAAGGACGATTTAGTATTTCAGAATCTGCAAGCTTTCTTTTAAGATTCCGTAATTTTATTAGCTTTGTCCATTTTTAGCTGTGGTCGTCTTTTTTTAGTGTCGAGGCCAAATTAGCGAGATTGGTGTGATTTGTGAAATGGTTGGAAATTATGATTGTGTCAGTGGTGCATGTTGAATTCATGTCATATGTCAAAGATGTCGTCGAATGGCTGAGTGTAGTTTGTGTCTGACACTGTTCTTTCTGCACTTAAAGAGTCTAGTGGAGATAAGAGTTTTCAATCTCTGATAAGATAGAAATGAAATGAACTACCTGCTCCCGTTGCGTTGCGTGGCTTTCCGTCTCTTCAGCGACACGTTGCATTTGCTTAGCTACATAGGCAGAAAGTATCTGTGCAGATAACAATAATATACAGAGGAGAGTATGAGGACAAGTACACAAAACAGAGAACAAATGGGTTTAGATAATTTGTTTGTGTGCTATATTAACTCTTCACTCCCTGTGTGATATGTCAGGAGAATTATTTATCTGTTTGCATTCTATCCATCATTATGGCTATCTCTATCAGCAGGAGCTACTTTTTCAGTTCACCAAATCTGTCAACATTTCCACTTATCCCAGCAGTGCTCATTGAGTCTTTCCCTTATAATCGCCAACAACAGCAGCTCTCTCCTACTACACTATGAGATGCCAATGACATTTACGCTTTATATAACAACACGCCCTACAGCAATCACCTACTAATTTAAGCAAAAACACCAAGAGACATCAACAAGCTATGATTCTAATAAATTATTAAACATGCATGCATGAATTAGTATAGGATGAGAGAGCAGAGAGTGGATTCATATAGTCACCTAGGTAGTCTTATCGCGCAGCTTCACACAGATATACTGACTGATACGAGTAGCGAAATATCTATTGTTACAGTTGGGAACTTTCACAGATTAGTGAGTTAAAGTCATCAATTATTGTCATCTCACAGAAAAATAGTGGAGAGCTTTGTTGACGCTTCAATGATCATGTCACACAATTTCCCTAGTTCATGACA
Source organism: Tomocerus minor (assembly GCA_009936455.2). NCBI lineage: Eukaryota > Metazoa > Arthropoda > Collembola > Entomobryomorpha > Tomoceridae > Tomocerus > Tomocerus minor. The sequence continues at coordinate 4,809 of JAAAYG020059943.1, forward strand.
GGATTATCTCCATTCAAATGTATCATTATCACTCACCGAAATTCTATCTCCGCTCCGTAAAATTATATTTGGCATGGATTTATCAATTACAACTGGCCTTAATGAATTATACTTCTAGAATACAATACCTGTGTAATCTCATACAGTGCCTAATTATTTTAAGAATGTACAATTATTAACTGGTTAAAAGGTTTTAGAAAATTTTCTGGATTATGTATCTACATACTCTATGCATAACTTCATATTTCTATACTTTCACTCCCTGTTTCAGGCTATTTCATGCTTGGATGATGTCAAAAGACTGAAACATATACAAGCTCGGGTTCATTACCTATAACTTATATCTAGGTCAAGTAGCAGCTATGAATTATCTTTTACTACGTTGGTCATCATTTTGATAGAAAAGCAATTCTTCATTGTAGCATTGACATTGAAAATGCAGGAAACAAGTACAAATAGCTAAGTGAGAATTTATGGAGTACAATACAAAGCGTCGTCCCCAATAAATGTCTGTTTAGATTGAATAAAATAAATATCAACAAATGAAGCACAATACACACATAGAAATGTATAAACAGTTAAATGAAATAGAATCGTGGGTGATTAATATTGATTTTGATTGTGTAGGTGACGATCCATTTAAAAACAACTTGCTAAAGTCGTCGGCAAACAGGAGAACGAATTCCAATGAATCAATATCAGCACCAGAAATTAACAGAGAGGTCCTTCCTAAGAGTGATACTAGCCAGGTTACAAAGGGCTCCACTGTCTTCCTCAAATGTGAAGCCAAAGGCAATCCCAAGCCTAACATTACGTGGTTCAAAGTGAGTTCCACAACTATTATCATCCCATTCGAATTTGCATAGTTATTGTCAGAACGGAAGTTGGAGTAATTACAGAGATCTCATTACTTTACATGGATTTTATTTGGACGTCTTTAGGGAGAGAAGATAGTTGGGGAATCCAAAGACAGCGTTTTAGTATTGAAGCTGGCTCACTTAATGGAAAGCGATAGTGGAAGATATCGCTGCGAGTCTGTAAACATTTACGGAAAAGATATGTATGAAGTCATGGTCCAAGTCCAGGGTAAGTTCCACAAAACATTTGGAACATCTTTTAGAAATACTAATATATATATATATATGTCAATATAGTCTATATAGTCAAAATCATTAGGCACCCCAATATAAAGTGATAGATATCCAGTGGCATCGCTAATAAAAATTAATCTAGGACATTATAGAGATTTAAGTGCATTTAATTTAGTGGGCTCCGCCATATAGTAAATAGCTAATGAATGAGTTATGGCTTCTTCATAGACAATTAGTTGTAGGGAAGAAGAGTTTTCGGTTTTATTGCAAATCTCTGCGGAGGCAGGGGATCGACATTCGACTGTTGCCATGCAGGAAATCGGAACTCAGTTTGTTTTTTCTGTGTAGGTTCCTGGCACCGAGGAGATGAGATCTTGGAGCTGAAACCGAACAATTTAACGCTGTATGCGGGTGGAAGCGGAAACATCACTTGCGTCGCCCGCTCCGAAAGTGTTTTCCCGTGGTTCTTCTGGCTGAAGAAAGTGGATAACGCCACGACCAACTACAACAACAACAACCGACTAATAGAGAATACAAATGCAAACACCAATTCCAGTGACACGGGAAAGGTTTATTATCGCGACGGAGTTTTCTACAAAGTAAGTTTTATATGGATGGAAAACTGAAGCAGATGTGACTCGATTGAGTCTACCTGTCATTTTTGATAGATGGTTTTGATTGAGTGAAGAGTGGGACTGAGTGATATCCACAAATTCCGATGAGCCACCACTACGCTCTATCAATTACCATTGACGCTCTCTGACTTTTCTCATCCAATCCTCTGCTTCTTATAGGTCTTGCGACGCTCCGAAGGCAGAGAGAGAGGAAAACACGTTTACTCTACTGAATTGATCCTGACCAATGTCTCTAATAGCGATGCTGGGGTTTACTATTGTGCTGTGCTCGGACTCATGGGATTTAATTACAGCGAAACCAACGTCTTCGTTGAAGCTGGTGAATACCCCTTTACAACATTTCTTGTAAATTCTGTAGAAAAAGTTTTCGACGAAAGTTGTATTTTCTCCTTCATTTATAACGTCTCTTACAATAAATTTATGAAAACAAAATTAAAACACTTCGATTTAAAAAAAATTATTCGCTACCCTAAAAAAATAGGAATCCTTAAGTTGCCTTCTTATTTAAATTCATTTTACAATTGGACAAATGTACAAAAATACAAATTGTATTTAGGTTTAAATTATAATGTTGCGTTGTGTTTTTGATTTATGCTGCAGATCCTCTACAAGTGGCAAAAATGAATATGAAGAAGCAAAACGCAGCTGCAGTTCAGTGGGCGATTCTTTGGGTGTTTGCATTTCTGATTGTGGCAGTTGTACTGATATTTTGTCTTGTTCGATTGTATGGATGTCGCAGTCCTCTCAAGAAAGCCCCAGCCCCTACTCCGGAAAAGCGGCAAAAGTCCACCAGTACGCATTCTTGCCCAACTCTCGCAACATCCTTAAACCAGCAGACAGAAGCTTTTCAGCCGCTGATGCACACGAGCACGCCGTCTTCCTTGTACAGGAAATCCCAATCGAGATCTCACTACAACATTTCTGTCAACACAACTTCGGGGGCTGGGGACTCAGAGTCGTGTCATTGTCAGTGTTTACGCAATGGAAGTTCTTCCAAGACTTCAAGTGCCCTCAGCCGGTCATTTTACTCGCACAAAATGTATCGCTCGACTCCTTGTCACAGTCCTGTCAGCAGCATGTCCTCCAGTTCTTCGTCTCATCAGTACACGCTGCCCCTTCCCTATACGCACCCAACAGCACCCCCGCCCTCCACCGAATCTATCTTCTACGATCAACGGAAGATTTTCCAACCCAATCGTGGTCACTACTACTATCATCATTTACGACGCTCGAATGGCTCCGACGTGAGCTCTAGTATGGACTAAGAGATGTAAAATAGTTAAACTTCCGTCAATGGATAACTAAATCTGTAAATAGTTTTTATTGTAGTCAGGATATTGTGGGGAATATTTTTTCTATTAGATTGTGCATTTATTTGTGTTGTATTCAATTATTTTTACTTGTTTTAACAATCGAGGCCCTTAAAGTGCAATTGTACTTTTCACAACTGCTCTAGTCTGCCTCGTCATTTAGCTACAGAAATCATTTCACTCTACCAATGCTGCTTATGTAGGAAACGGATTTTGTCTACCGAACTACCCGAACACACCTAAGACTTGTAGGGCCTTACAAATTTTTTGACAAGGCGAATGTGGGAATGTGAATCACGAAATTGGATGAATTATGTACGACAAAAATTATTTAAATATTTAATTATGAATCGTCTTTATTTCGGTTTTATAGAAGAATTTTTTGCAGTGGTAATATTTGTTGTAATATTTACTAAATTAAATTGCATAAATTCCAATGTGTTAGTTAATGAGCGATTTCCGAGGCTTTTGGGATGCTTAGAATTAATCTAATGGTAAATATATTATAGTCAGTTTACACTTACCATTTTCCCTTTTTCGCAAAATTAGCAAGCCTTAAGTGTGTAGCCTTAAGCCGTAATCCTATTCATGAGCATAATAGTTAAGTGTTTAATGTAATCAGCAAAGATGTGTAATACTAATCAATGCAATCCATTTGTGCCAATTATTCATGAAATATGCATTGCTGCCAATTACATTTGACAGAGATTAGTAATTTAAGTGTGAATAGGAATGTATACGATTGTGCACGGTATCAGCGGGGTATATCAAGCTGATGGTTACCAACCGATGCATGTGTGTGTTAAAATTACGATTTACATAGTAATTAATTTTGTATTTAGTTTTAGTCAAATATTTAAAGATGCTATTTGTATATTTTAACCATGTAGGTACCTACTGTCATTGTAATGCAAGTATATTGTTGTAAATAGATCGATTAATTGCTGTGACTGAACTTTTGAGTAGTGAAAATGCTGCAGTTTTTGTATTCGATTTTTGTGAATCTCCGAAAAGAGAGCTTTTCTCATTTCTTCAACAGATCTAAATGTAATAAAATCCTAACAGATTTATGAAGGAATTTTAGCTTAACGCTTACAGTGAAATTAATCCTTTACATATAAGACTTTATTTCTCTCGTTGATGAAAATATTATATTAAGAAAGCATAACTTGCATAGTTATGCGTACTCTTATATAGTTATGCATACATGCCTCCTGAACCTACTTTTCTGTATGCTATGGCTAAGCATATATTTGACTTGCCATTCATAAAGGGATAAATTATATATTGTAACTGTGAACTTTTGTAGATAATTAAAAGTTTTTTGCAAATCTATGGTAATTGAAAGGGCTTGAGTCGACGCAAAATTACTTTAATAAAAATAATTTATCCCATTACAACATGATTGCATAAAGGGATTGTATTGTTTTTAAAAAGCAAAGTCGAATGACACAACAGAAAAGAAAAAACTGGCTACGAAATGCAAAAATGTGCTGAGATTTCTGCAAATTAATCATTATTGTGAATAACATATTAGTGTTCAAGAAACTACAAAATATAGCAGCATAATTACCTATAGCGCGCCAAAAGTGGGTCTCAACGAAACTATTGAATTGCAATAATATTTGCATCAATGTATATGACATTATCTCAAAAATTGGGTGCGTAATAAAAATAAAATGCAATTACGAGCACATATGTATATAAAAGAAAATAACAAAAAAGTGCATTAAGAATATATGCGAGTGATTATCATTGGGTCTCCTCACAGAAGCAGAGAAAGGAAAATAAAGATCTGGGGACTGTAAATTTAAGAAGGGAAATAATAGATGAGTTTCTATAGTTGATAAGAATTGAATGGAAGTAGCCAGGCATCAAAATGTAGAAATGATAGTAGAGTAGAAATGAAAGTAATCCTTGGAGAAAGAGGATTTGCTGCTTTTGATGTCCAGGGAAATGACAAGAGAAAAGGGGGCTTCACAAGCTCAAGTAAGCAGGATGACACATTCAATAAAACTCCAATTCATAACGTTAATGAACACACACGAAGAGCTTTTATCTTCTGTCAACCGTGTGCCAGGCCACGGCTCTCCCTCACTTCACCCGCTTACTTCATTTCTATTACATCCCCCCTGCTCTTTGTTCAAACTTTCTCTACTCCCAGCCCCAGCCGCT
>JAAAYG020059954.1:0-10017 GCA_009936455.2 Tomocerus minor
GCCAATACGTCAGTGAAAACCATTTTTCGCTAGGTGTTACCGTTTTCGAGAAACGTTCCCTTGAACCCAGACACACAGACAGACAGATTTCCAAGGCATTCCTATAAAGAGATTTCATCTCTTAATAATGGTGATTTAACTTGCTAGAATTCAATATTTTTTTTTGGAATTAGTATCTATACAGAATTTATAGTTTATTTTATTTGGCAGGATTTATAATCCATTTATATTTATGTTGTACATTATCATAATGTGGTAGTCAAGGGGCAGGAAGGAGAGCTAGTGGCACAAATGGTAGAAGCTCCGGCTTTGAATGTGCTGCTTTGGAGATAGAGCACAGGCGAGATTGGTTCAAATCCCTCTTACCTGGATGCCCTGCAAAAATGTCCTTCAACCAAGCAATGCTTTACATAAGTAACTTGTGGGTACGTTAGTACTATGAATATTGTGAGTGACTGAGAATGATCCGTATCTACGTAATTAGATTACCTCTTCATAAGCCTATCTTAAAAACAGTCAGTACCTTAGTACGACTGCCTACCGTGGAAGAGTGTGGATAAGGTACTCAGGGATGACATTCGTGAGTTGGTGTAAGAGGATTTAGGTGCTAAGCTATCCCTCCGATGTACTGGAGCAGCTAATAAGCCTGATGCTGGACACATACAAACTGGAGTGTAGAAGATGCCGTACGAAAATGCAAGACCCATACACATGTTAATAACATGTAATACCATATACGATAAGAATATTCCCTTGCAACAACTTTTACCTTTTTTTGGCAGTCTAGGGGTTGTATCTAATGTGATGGGAACAATAAAATTATGTAACAGGTTCCTTAGTTTCCTGCTCGTGCACGTGTTGATTCTTTTTTCTGGCTAAACTCGTTGGGTAATAGTATGAATCCGATATCCGAATGGTATAAATCCGCACGCCGAACCTGTACATATCTGAATCCTGAATGGTACATATCCGAATTTAGAGGTTATATACAAAGCAGAGCTACATAATGTAAACAAATTCATGCAAATCCATGGAAATCCAAACATATCGAAACAAAAAATTGCGAATCCAAATAATTTCAACCAAATGCTTGCAAATACATGGAAATTCAAACAAAACAGTACAAGACAGATTTTATTTGATATAGGTAAGTGGGATTCCTGATGGTCTCAAAAATGCACTTCAAATGTGTTTTTATTTCCGTACAAGTATTATATGAATATTTGCTATTCTGAAAAAAATTATTTCAATACAGGTCAACAGAAAAATGAAAATATTCGTAAAATCCGAATATGCTCTACATGGAATATGCTATATCGATTTGCTTTAATTTGTTTTGGTTTCCATGTATTTGCTTAGAAATGCTTGGAAATATACGGGTCCAAATTATACCGTTCCCACCTCTAAAAAGTAGTTCCAAGTATTCGGATATGTAATCTCTAAATTCAGGTACTTACCATTTGGAATTCGGATCGGAGTATAAACCCTTAAAATATTTTTTGTTGCCGCCTGCCATATATGCCACAAATAATAAACGTTCAGTATTTACGGCAATAAATTACGGCCCATTCGATACTCTGATTCGAATATCGGGCAAGTGTCATTCTGGGTTCGGATATATGCCATTCGAATATCGAATATGTACTATTACTGAACTCGTTTAGCCTTGATGGATAGCAAAGTAAGCAAAGCGTTGTTGGATTAGAACAACAAAAATACTGTGACACATTTCTGTTGCGAATGCAATTTGAGAAATCCATATACAGTTTCGCATGCTTGTAATTGTCGAAAAGCTACGGTTCCAGAATACAATAATAATTCTTGATCATTTTTATACACCCACCACTTCAATTTTGTAGGTCCCTAGAACATTTCTGTAAAAAATGCTAGAATTATTAACACTTTTCTGCATGCTTGCATTATATTTGGTGCATGTTGGGCAAAAAAGACCAAAAGGATTTCCTCCGGGTAAGTAGTTATAACTTAAATATAATATCTACTCAGTGGAATATTTTTATTGCAAAGCAAAGTTGAATATAAAACTAAAACGTATCTTCTTAATTGCTGTGAATTTTAACACACGTATTTCTAAATCAAAGGTCCATTTAGTTGGCCCATTGTAGGAAATCTAATTCAAGTGGGTCTGGAACCACATAAAGCAGTCATGAATATGAGGAAAAAATATGGAGACATAATTGGAATTGACATGGGCTCAAAAAGGTAAAGTATCCAAAAAATTACTTTATTTGAATAAGAAATATGTAATTTTGGAAAATCTGCGCTTTTTGTGTCTTCAAGCACGGTTGCTAAAAGACAAGAAACAAATAAAAATATTTTATAATAAAATCAGGACAGTGTTTATAAACGACTGCGTGTTGATTAAGGAGGCTTTTAATTCCATTCCACTGAGTGGTCGCCCTTTGTTTCCGCATTTTGCAGAACAAGAAACTGGAGAATTGAGAGGTTGGTCAACGTTATTTGTAAAACAACAATATACAATTCATTGTCTCATGTACCTATTTTGATGTGGAAACCAACATAGGGAGTTAAATAAATATATTTAAAAAAAATGGAATTCTAGCAAGTTGAGAAGAGCAAAGTATTGATTGTTAGTATTATTATAAGAATATGGCATGTGACTAAGTGCCGTGTTATATATTTATCAACCAAAATTATTAATTGTATTATAATCCCAGGGTTTGCGTTCTCTTCAGGACAACAGTGGAAAGAACAACGACGTTTTGTTGTCTCGTCTCTTCAGTCTGGATTTCGAAATGGTGTGCCTATTGAAAGTTTGATATTAAACGAAGCTAATGAATTAGTAGAACACTTGGCGAAAATCTCTGATACTCCGGTTACTACGTCTAATATATTTAATATTGCCATAATTAATTCCTTGTGGAGTATCGTAGCTGGCGAACGATATTCAGTGACGGATCCAGAAGTACTAAAGATTACAAAACACGTAAATGAGTGAGCAACTTTTTATTGAACTTGTTTACTGCTCAATTTGAAGACATGTCTGAGTGCCCATTAGGGTACAAAAAATTTAGTATTTCTTATACATTATTGTTAGTTATAATACTTCTTCATTTAAGAAAAATTAAATATTATTTTATAGAAATGAATTATTTTAATAAATTAAATACCATTATTCTAATTCTTTGAAACGATTCTACTTATGCTGGAAATTTTATTATTTTAGTTTTACTTCATCCGTTACTACACAAGGAATACTCGTCTTCTTTCCCAAATGGGCTAAATTGTTTCCTAGTTTGTCGGGCTATCGATATATCGTATCCGTGATACAACCGATTTTAAAATTTATGCAAAATGTTATTGACCGCCATAAAGGGTCATACCAAGATGGGATCCAAAGAGATTTAGTCGACTCTTATTTACACAAGATTAAAAATATAAAAGACACACAATCTTCATTTTACGGACAGCTGGCAGAGGTACATTTGATTTTTACGCTCTCATAACATTTTCATTATTTATTATTGCAATTAAGTTTTGAAACGGGTTGTGCTTCTATTGATAATTATAATGACATACCACTTTTATATTTTTTAATAGAATTTAATATTCAAACGGGTTGTGTCTAAATTGATGATTATAAACTATGCAAATAAAAAAAATTCTTTTTGTTTCATAAAAAAATAACATTTTTTCATTTTTTATCAGGTAAACTTGTGTTATTGTTTATATGAACTATTTGGGGCTGGGACAGAGACTGTGTCAACCACTCTAAGGTGGTTAGTATTTCTCATGGCCCATCATCAAGAAACACAAAAAAAACTTATTTATACGATTTCTAAACATATGCAAGAAAGGATGGATTGTAGTCCTTTGTTAGAAAACAGACAAAAGTAATTCCAATATAAGTAACCGTAACATTTTTTCATCTTGATAAAAGACAAAATATTCTAAATTACCTTTTAATTGCCTATTTGTTTGTTATTTTAGACTACCGTTTGTTGAGGCGGTAATAAATGAAGTTTTGCGGTTTTCTTGCGTTTTTCCTTTGGGGCTTTTTCACGAGGCCGTCGAAGATGTAATGTTTCAGGGCTACCATATCCCAAAAGGTACTATGATAGTTGGCAACCAATACGCTGCTCTCCATGATCCAGAAGTGTGGAGTGACCCAGAAAAATTTCGACCGGAAAGATTTTTAAATGAAGAGGAAACTGAAATAATTCGCCATCCAAATCTGATCCCTTTTTCAGTTGGCCGTCGGGTTTGTCCTGGGGAGGCTTTGGCTAAAGATGAATTATTCCTTTTTACGATGAAAATATTTCAATCGTTTCAAGTAAAATTTGACCCCAATGAGCCAATTCCTCCATTAAAATATGCTCTTGGTATGGTCATTTCCCCAGTAGATCATAAGATTGTTTTTCAACACATGCATAAAACAAAATTAATGTTGTAATACATTCAGCTTCATGTAATCAATAAGAATTCTATAGAGTGTGAAACTTTAAGAACAAATAACTTAGAAAGAGCAAAATGTTTAGAAAATGTACATATACGTCTCAACGAAAATAGTTAATTCTTTTTGTGTTTCAAGGACTAATATTATCCAGTTTCTCCGAATTTTCATTAATTACTAAAATGTAACAGTACTTCAGTTTTATGGAAAATTACAATGTATATGCTATAGTACTAGAGAAAAATGTTTTATTAAAAAATTTAATTATGCGTTAATTTGGAAAATGTTTAAAATATTTGTGTGCATACACGGCCACTTATTTCTTAGCTAACCCGGCCAATAGCCCCTTTGGTCTTGTTTGTTCTAAGAGTGACTTACAGCTCAGGTCACTTTTCGAATATTTAAAGTTTTCCGTAAGCCAATTTTTATCGCGTTTTGGTAGCCCAATTTATATCACTCAAGTTTTTGAAAGAGTGAGAATTAAAAAATCTTAACCCACATGGAGAAATCCCTAAATTACTGATTAAAGAAAACGATTAATTGATTATATATTATCCATTATTATTTGCTAGAAGTTGGTATTGTATAATCCTTGTATATACACTCTATTATACATTCTGTAAGATAATTTTTGTGTTTTGAGTAATTCCATTTCATAAAAACGGAATTTCTAGCGTAATCCGCATAGTATAATATATTAGAAAAGGACAAATTTCTTCCTTCATAATAAATATTTTATTGATCAAATCGTGTCAAAATTTTATAGGACAGATATCATAGCCAATCATAGGCACTTTATTTTTATATTAAAATTTATTTTAACGTAAATAATTATTTTTGTCAATTGTCGATTTTCATTTTAATTACGATTTTCAACTTTAACCATTGCCTCTTTAAAACTATACTCCTTCCTACTGCAAAGATTCTGCAAATGATGACTACAAAGACTATGATTACAATAGAAATATTTTCTCATTAATCTGCATAACTATTTGCTGGTATTTATTATTGAATTTTCTATGACGTGTACTAATTCAACTTATTTAACGACTTTATTAAATTGTTTTGATAAAATGAAAAATAACAGAGTGGACAAAATTTGATTGAACTATATTTAGGAAGTTGCTATATAAAATATAAGAGATGGATATTTGGCGTTTTAAGTTTTAATTACATTTAAATGAAGTTCAGCCAGCCACGTAGTTTATCAAACGATGATTACTACTTACGATTTTAAAATGCATTAATTATTGTGTCTCTGTTCTACACTTACTCGCAAGTAAATATATAGGTAAACGTCTCAACGTCGTGTGAGCATCAATTTATGTACATAAAAAAGCAACAGGTTAGAGAAAAAAACGAAGTGTAAAAGTGTATAATATGCTACCTGCAAAAAACAATCCGGCCCATTTTATTATGTTTATCCTGATCACGCAAACGCAACATAGCATTGTATAAATAAGTATGTTGTATAATATTAGGTCTTATTCTCACTGGTCCAGACAGTCCAGAGTAATGAGTAGCACAGTAGGAAATTTAGAAAGTGAAAAGGTAAATGTGAAATTTAATTACTGAAAATATTTAGATAGATAGAATAGAATTCTGGGCATTGCTTATTCTGTTTTTCCATAAGAGTGCTAACACCGACAACAGTATTAAAAGTTATAACAGTATTCTTCGTAATTTTTATAACTCGAACAGTTAAGTTTCGCATTTTTTATAAAAATGCTGGAGTTACTAATATTTTTGTTCCTGCTTGGATTTTACTTGATGCGTTTGCAAAAAAGACCAAAAGGATTTCCTCCGGGTAAGTGCCAAAATTACAAGTATCCTAAATATATCACTGTAGTCAGCTCTGTAAAAAATATACACTATAAAGCAATGCCGGATAAAAATTATAAAATGTTTTTTGCAAAAATTTTTCTATTACAAATTTATATATATTTTTAAAGGTCCCTTTAGTTGGCCAATTGTAGGAAATTTTATTCAAGTGGGATTAGAACCACATAAAGCAGTGATAAATATGAGAAAAAAATACGGTGACATAATCGGAATCGATCTGGGCTCAAAAAGGTACTGCAAACATTGCAATTTTTAGACAAATTAATTATAAACGTTAAGAAATCTACTTTTCGAATAAGGACCGGGATAATTCCATTATAAATCGGAATATCCATGACCGCCTTTTTTTGATGTGCTTCAAATTCTGCAAATATATAGATCTTTATCATATAAAGACATTTTACACATGATAGGAACAAAAATAAAATATGGGTACGGGGCATGGGGGCTAAAGTGACATATCGGACAACGAGGAACCGCCTACAGTTTTTAAACCGAAGATCACAGGCAAATGCGGTTTTCAGATTCGGAATCTACGCATAAAATCCTTATACGTAATTGCTTTTTCACCAAAATTCGAATTTTTGAAATCCCGTCTAAGCCCGTCAAAAAATTGCGATTTCACATTATTTCATTTAAAAACTGTGAGCGGTTCCTAGTTGTCCGCCATGCCTCTTTGGCCCCCCATACCGCGCACCCATATTTTATTTTTGGTCCTATCATGTGTAAAATGTAATTATATGATAAAGATCTATATAAAATATTTGCAGCATTTGAAGCACTTTAAAAAAACAAAGGCGGTCATCGATGTTCCGATTTATAATGGAATTGACGATATATTATGTCAAATCGATCATTTGTAAAATGATTACTTATGCCGTGTTTAAAAACAATTTGTTTTAAAAATTTCAGGGCTGTATTTATAAACGACTGCGGGTTGATTAAGGAGGCTTTCAATTCCATTTCATTGAGTGGTCGCCCTCTGTTTCCGCATTTTGCAGAACAAGAAACTGGAGAATTGAGAGGTTGGTCAACGTTATTTGTAAAACAGCTTGCAATGTGTCTATACTGATTTGGAATCCAACATAGTTAGTTAAATATATATATTTAAAAAAGGGAATTTTAACAAATTGAGAATACCCGCAAATTATTGATTATGACAGGAATATCATGTGCCTGTAAGTGCCTGGCGGTGTATTTATCAACCAAAATTAATAATACTGTTCTAATCCTAGGGATTGTGTTCACTTCTGGACAGCTGTGGAAAGATCAACGACGGTTTATTCTCTCGTCTCTTCAATCTGGATTCCGAAATGGTGTACCCATAGAAAGTTTGATATTAAACGAAGCTAATGAATTAGTAGAACACTTGGGGAAAATCTCTCAGACTCCTGTCACGACATCCAACATGTTCAATGTTGTTGTAGTTAATTCCCTGTGGAGTATCGTAGCTGGAGAAAGATTTTCTTTGACGGACCCGGAAGTTCTAAAAATTACCAAACACGTTAATGAGTAGGTAAACCAATAAGGGCATAACAAGGAGCAATTACGTAAGCATTAGTTTACACAAAAAGATGCACAGTTTTAGAATTTAAAATTTTTAAACATCGCTAACTATTTAAAAAAATTTAAAAATAGAAAGTTGCTTTTTTAAGCTTTTGAATTGCCCAGAACCTAAAACATAATACGTAATAATGTATAGGAAATAAAATAAAGTCGGTTCAGGAAAACGAGGTGGAACGTCCTTAGAGGGTCAGGTATGATAATTTGCTGGGCTTTTCCAGTAAATTGCCTACCAGTTATATTTCTAATTGAATTATAAATGTTAGAACATGCAGTGGAAATAACAATTACCAATACGTTATTGACTGAAACCGAAATTCAAATGCAATACAAATCAGCAATTGCAGTCTTAGTCCTTTGAACATCACAGTTAGAAGACGGTAGCCACTGTAAAAATGAAAAAGTAGCAAAAACAGTGCAAATTTTTTAGAACAAAAAATATTTTATGGTACAAATACTTTAACATTTGGTTAAGGCTGTAAACAATATTTTATACCACAAAAAAACTAAAATTTGGTAGAAGGAGTATGAATTATATGCTGTTTAAATAGTAGAAGCTGTGTTTTTCTATTTTAATTAAACATTTGGTGTAAGCATTAATCAATATAATATACCACAAAAACATCAAAGTTACGCAGATATCAGCCGACATAAGCTTACACTTGATGACTTCTAAAGGTCAAACGCATCAATGGTTGACCTGTACAAAAGTTGTTTGGAATCCTACTACCTACAACATGTCAATTTGAGCATAATCCTACAGAGGGGGATAGTGATCCTACTACCAAAACGGGAATGTCACCTCTTCAGGTTAAAAGGATCGGTCAAACAATCGACGTTTTTAAGACACTACTCAAAGTTAATCCTACCAATGAGACTTCAGATTTAAGTTTAGTAGATTTAGGTTTGGTTAAATCCCAGCAGAGGGTGATGGCGCAGACATTATGTGCACCGTCCTTTGTTCCAATAAAAGTCACTTTGAAGATTAGGTCACTGTAAGAAAAGGTCTTGAATTGATGAAATATTGTTGATTTCATTATTATTTTAGTTTTGCGTCATGCGTTGAGGCACAAGGAATACTCGTCTTCTTCCCCAAATTGGCAAAAATGTTTCCCAGGTTGTCGGGCTATCGACATGTCGTATCACTTTTGCAACCGATTTTACAATTTGGGCAAGATATTATTGACAGCCATAAGGAGTCATACCAAGAAGGAATCCAAAGAGATTTACTTGACTCTTATTTACACAAGATTGAAAATACACAGGATCCAAATTCTTCATTTTACGGAAAACTTGGACAGGTAGATTTGTTTTTAAATTCATTGCGTCGCAAATTCAGCTATTTGATAATGTTGTGTTGTTTCTCCTGCTGATGATTATTATTGAGATACTACATCACGACAATAAAGACAACTAGGTCTTTAAGGTATTTAATTTTGAAGAAAATTACACCCAAACTAATTATTAAAATTCTTTACTCATTTTCGTAGTCAAACTTGCGTCACTGTCTACACGATTTATTTGCTGCTGGAACTGATACAGTGTCTACCACCTTAAGGTGGCTTGTATTTCTCTTGGCTCATCATCCGAAGACACAAGAGAAATTAGCTTTTACAATTTCAAATCATATGCAAGGAAGAAAGGAGCCTTCTTTGGAAGACAGACAAAAGTAATCCCCACATCTTTTGTCTCATCTATTTACTATTATATCGGATAAATAAATTTTAATAAATAAAACCTTTTATCGACTATTATACTCTGCATTTTAGATTGCCATTTGTTGAAGCTGTAATAAATGAAGTTTTACGGTTTTCTTCCATTGGTCCTGTTGGTGTTTTTCATGAGGCCGTCACAGATGTCGTATTTCAGGGCTACCAGATCCCCAAGGGCACTATGATTGTTTCAAATCTGTACGCCTGTCTTCATGATTCAGAAGTGTGGGGTGACCCAGAAAAATTTCGACCGGAAAGATTTTTAAATGAAGAGGAAACTGAATTAATTCGCCATTCAAATCTGATCCCGTTTTCAGTTGGCCGTCGAGTTTGTCCTGGCGAGGCTTTGGCTAGAGACGAATTATTTCTTTTTACGATGAAAATATTTCAGTCTTTTAAAGTAAAATTTGATCCCAATGAGCCAATTCCCCCGATAAAATATGTTCTTGGGATGGTTGTTTCCCCAGT
>JAAAYG020059976.1:0-10014 GCA_009936455.2 Tomocerus minor
TCATCAACTAAAATGTGTAATTGGTAGATTTTGACTCGGAGCTTGGGAATCGTAAGTTGAAATGTATTATTACGATCAGTGTTTATCCATATCTGAGCAAAAGTCCTTTATTCACACGTTCTTCAATATTATGGTGTGACTGTGTGACACAATGAACATTTAAAGGCAAAAAATCCTTATCCTTGTATAAGTATATCTGGATTTTAATTATTTTTACTCAGCAAGCGTAAATAAATAGTTTTTGTGTAGGAGTTGAAAAAGAATTCTTCTAGGATCTTTAGATTCCTCCGGCAGGTTCAGTGTAGTCAGAAGAAAACACTAAATGTGAATGGTCATTGACAAAAGAGCGGACAATGGCGAAAAGACGTCATCGTGATTTTCGAGTGGATCCATTATATTTCTCATAGTAAACTGACCTTTATTTACCTACAGAATAGCAAATATATTTCCGATCAGCTCCAAGTCCAAAGAGCACCAACAGTTGAAAGACTTCAGCTACGCTGGGAGCGTAACTATTATTCTCTCTGTGAGAAGAGAAAACAGACAAAGTCTTACATCAACTTTGTCAGACTTAGGATTGTGGAAGACAAAGAATACTTTTCTTTAGTTTGCGGGGATTTCTAATGATAAATCGAAATCTAAAGAGCCCAACGCAAAGTCTGGGACGATATAACACAGCATTTCATATAATTCTTTATTTGCTAACGCTACCGATAATGTCTACAGAAATTTTCTATTCTTTGAATGAGAAGGGACGAAAGCCTTAAGTTGGGATGAGAAAAGGACTAGAAGTTGTGCGGAGGGAATAGCATAGTGAATCAACAATAATAACCCAAGTAGACCATAGCTTTGCAATATCTTCCATAGCATTTACTAGAGATGTACTTATAGAATATCAGTAATAATAATAATGTACATGGAAAGTTAGTAACTCCCTAGATTTACTAGTTCAGCGCTGTGATAAACTTTAACTGACATAGCTCTACTCTCTGCGAACTTAGAGGAGTCGAATATTACTTTCAGGGCAAATGTTAGCTATTCCCTTACAGTTTTCCCATACTATATATCTTCTGAATTGAGTCTTGAGTCCACAGGATTGTGCATACTAGCACGAAGGGTATAGGTACATGTGCATTTTAAGAATATTTCATTTAAACTTCCATTAGGTCTCTCTTTGAAAGAGGGGACTACAGAGAGAGAAACTATAAAGTCTGCTTTCCCGTTTCGGGTTCTGGTGAGAATGGCAAATGATTAGGACAAGAAAGGAGAAGGGAAGAAGGGACTGAATGAAGGGGCTTTAAACACGAAGACGAAGGAGCCTAAAGCCAACTGTGTAATCTAAGGCATCAGATGTTTCTCACAGGCAGGAAGCCCAGATCCTCCACACATCCTTATCTCCCTCACTCACTCTAACCGAAGGAAATTCATTCTCCGCTTCTTATTTCCACATCCACTGCTACAAAGTTTCTGAGGATCCCTCTGTCCATTTAATATTTACTTACCTTTAAGTCTGGATGTTAGCGCAGTGGAGGCCTGCTATTCATAATGTGTGTTTGAACTGTGAAGTAGAGACGTGGAGATAGGAAAGATTATTGTGTACATATCTGTACTTACCTAGTCAGGCACTATCTTCCCTTCCTATCACCTTCCTCACTCACTCACTGACTAGCATGGCAAAGACTGTTTTCAATTTCATCCTTTGTCAAATGTTCCCAAAGAATGCATTTAAACTTTCGGCTGAACATATCTGCAGGGACACAAAGGCATATCCTCGGAATATGAGTTAGCATTTACAACCAGGCAAACCAAAGCATCCTCAAATAAATTTCAGTTCTTCCTTCTCTTTATTTTTATAGGATGCTCCAGCCAGCCAGTTCTTGTTTAACTTCCTATAGAATTTGGCTAAGGGATATTTAACCTTTAAATCCCATGCAAGGACAGTTGGCACGGGGTGCAATGCGAAACCTGGTTTTAAACCTATACCTTCCGAACAAATAAAAATATAAGACTGGAACTGTACACAACAAAGCATACCCGGTATATATATATATTCACTTCTACTTTCCATACAGGTATATAAGAAAGAGGGGACTTCTACATTTCATACATTCAACAACACACATGTGTGTGTTTAAAGCTATAGGTACTTATTATGTCGTCTTATAATTTTATTTGGGCCACTCTGACATCCTATAGGCTTATCTTCCTTAGTGCGAAGATACTATTCAGGGCAAGCAAAAGTGTGAATGAATGTAGAAGCACGTCCTCAAGTTTTTGTCCAGAGCAGACCAGGTGTTCTACATCTACCTAAAATACAAGCACGATGCCATAAGTAAGGCAGACCCTTTTCGGCACGCGTCTTCGTTAGAGCAGGCCAAATCCAAACCAGTCCATTGCAATGCACAAAGGATGCAGTTGTCTCACTGGAATATCCAAACAGTATGCCGAGCTTTATAAGAGCGGCTGATAGGAGCACAAATATAATTTTAACGCAAAAGATTCTTTGTATGTAGCGTATAGAAGATCATTAGGAGGGTTGAAATTGTAAACCATTCCGGAGTTCTACCTTTACCTTTCCTTATTATACGTCTGCTAGTGTGTGTAGGAATGAAAGAGCCGGAATAGCTATAGAGAGCAGGGATCTCGTGACACCCTCCTCCTCATATAAACGCTCCTTTCCTAGAAGCAGATTGTGGCCGTAGAGTAGGAGGAATATAGGGCTAGGGATGAGGATGAAGTTGGACAGAGCTGGCTGCCTATAGAGAAGAGGTCGCGTGGCAGCTGCCTTTTAAATGACTCTGCTCACTTCTCGGCTATACTCACTCTGTTGTTGGTTAATAGTTTCGCAGGCATTGACCCAGAGGATCAAGACCGGCCGCCTGCCACACTCCCACGTCTGCTCACAATCTGCTTACTGTTAAAGGCCGACCGTCCCAACCAAATGACATGACATACTGTAAACAGAAACAATTCCTGGCTTCCGACTGGCGTGCTCCCCGAATACATAATATCATTAATAGCCCTGCTCAAGGCAACCCATTTACTATAATATATATATGGGCACGTACATCTAATAACTGCATCTGTGATTACCTATAAGCAATATATTGATCTAAGATTTGTTATATTTATAAAATTGATGCTGCTACTCAAGGCACGTACGGAAGATAAAGACTGAGAATTGTAGGCTCATATAATTCATGGCTTTGTTCTTCACACTCAACCTAAGATTTAATCCTATTTATATAGTGCTACAAGTAATAGTACTACTTATACATAGAAAAAAGCTGTTTGGTTCAGATGCTAACAACATGACCCTTGTTTTGTTAAATAAATGTACAATGTAGCAAATCCGAGTATTTTCTCGAAAACATAAGACAATAGAAGAAAACTGATGCTACTCAAGATGAGCCTAAATAGGTAGACAAAGGGAATTGAAACATTTTTAAAGTAAACGAATGAAAACAAAGAAAATCCAAAGCAAGCAGGAGTGAAACAAGATATCCTGCTACTAAATGTGCCTTTGTTCTAAATATTCGAGCATTGCTTTTAAATATGTAATGAGTTACACTAACAATAGATTGAAATTCTTGCCAGTAAACTGTTGAATGCTTCAAAAGATTTCTTTTCGACCATAGGGCAGACATAGCGGAAGCGTGCAAACTCAATTTTTAAAGGTTTTTGGTGTTTTGTTTGTGGAATGGAGGAGTTTGCAGTTGCAGGGCATGTTCGTTGGGCATTCATGCAGAAAGTTGTTACTTTTATTGTTCATAAATGAATGAGGTAAGCACAGCATAACATTTTATGAATTTAAACATCCAGAGTTGGTGGAGATAAAGGGATTTTTGAATTTAGAAGTTCATCAGTTCAACTAGAGTGAGTCTCTGAACTGAACAGATTGTTATCTTCATTGCGATGTCTAATTTTGTACGTGCGCCCAACAGCCATCCTTTAATATCCGATTTTTTTACATTCAGTAGAAAGAACAAAGGGACGGATGGATACACCAACCAACTGAGGAAACTAAAAAAAGTCATGAGCACTTGCAGACTAATGCACTTAATGTTTTGTTGAGTTTCCTGTTGAGCAACGTATAATTGCAGCCCTGTCTGTTTATACGAGTTCTATTCCAGCATAGATTATAGCTGACTTGATTATGTACCTATGAAATCGAGGAGCGACTGGAGCAATTTCATTCAACAAGCTCAAACTCTTCGAAAATAGAATTTTTGGAAGGAAATGAAAGAAGAGCTGAACTGAAGAGAGCGGAAAAGGAGTGCAAACCAGTTCCAAAAACGATTTTCAGTTAGAACTATGTTATACGAGCTAAATAAATCCCTGCTCGCATTTTGAAGCGATCATCAATGCTGAGCTCAGTGAAGCTTAAACTTATTTAGTTGTTCTGTAATCGAATGGAAATTACGCTGTACTATTTTGTTATTAGAAATGCAAGAGGAGTAGAAGATGTGTTGGCGTTTGTAAGATGAAAGTGGTTGTAGATTTGTAGTGGGATATGGTAGTAGACGATGATACTGACAGCGGAGTACGTCAAGTCATTGAAACGGAAGATCTTGTTTAGTCTAAGTGCTAGAGTTTGCTTTTCTTTCCAGAGTGTACACGACGGAAGGGGAAAGGGCTATCTATGAATGACTGACTATATATCTCTACACGTTGATTCAACTTTAATAGTAATAATATGTGCCTACTTGCATTTAACTCCGTCTCGACTTTCCGTGGTTTTGCTTTGGCGTGCTCATCCTATCGTAACAGAATATTTGATGCATGACAAAAAATTTTAACACACACCATTTACAGACTGTGGTAATAAGTAGAATAGAGACTGTAATAAGTGAACAGGATTTGAGTTCCAGGGATCCACCAATTTACAATGCACATTACAATTCTTAATAATAATTTAAGTAATGGGGAATAAAGAAAGCCTTAGTGCTATACGCGTAGTCCAACCCATGTAATAACAACGCAGATAATGCCAACAGTATAGTACTACATGATGGACAATGTAGAGCTCCCGTTTATTTTACAGGATCATGACGTAACTTCCGAGTACATCTACTACCTAGAAATCTTTAATGCTATTGCAAAGGAACTTGTCGCATTAAATACTTGACATAAACGTGAATGGAAGTCAAAGAGTGGGAGTAGAGTTACGTATTCTTGGACGAAAACTATTTTTATCTCCTCGTGGACGAAATATGAGGATATTTTTGGTATGTATCATCCATTCTCTCGTTAAAGTCCACAACATTATCATTCTACGCAGTGGAGTTTGCTATTTGAGCAGATAGATTTAAAAGGGAACTCTGAATGTATGGAGAGCGAAGAGAAATGTTTGCACGGCAGAAAAATGGGCAGAGGAAATAGTTGTGTCAGGAGGGAGCGGACAGACTACAAGCGTGATTCCTTTGAAGGTCTTTATCAAACCTTTACATTCCACATTTTATCAACATTTCCAATCCTCCATGCAGAAATCCCGACTAGAGTCGCACATCAAGCAACACAGAAACCAGCACACGTCCTCCCACCATTTTGACTTCTCTCTTCCGGCGGACACTCGAGACTTTAATTCGGTCTTTGAGCAAAGACTCCACTATCTACCATATCCATCTATGCCTACTTCATTACTGTAGCTCTCCCTAGCTATATAGCTTATGTATTTTCACAGTAAAAACATAATAACGTTGACTTTGCTTTTCAAAGGACTTAAAAATAACAAACTACCAAATTATGTAGCACTTACACTTGTTGGCTACTAACAAGTTGCTCACTGAATTCTCTGAATGAAAATGCTGGCTACCTCCGTCCGAGTCAACTGTGCTAGCAGGTACTTCCTTTACAAACATTACAGGCTGTAATTATTACAAATTATTATCTGTACCTTATGAATCTGTGAATCAGGAATTGCTAGTTTCCTCCAATTTTGTGGACTGTTTTTTTCTCCTTTCGCTCTAGTATTTGTTGGGAAAATTCCAAACTAATTATTATCACTTGCCAGAATTTCTAATACGCTTTTCTTCCCTTCCCATTCCCCATGAATGCCATCCAGTCAATTATTCTCAACGTAAATTGTAAACCACATTAGAATCATAGATAATAAATAATATTTTCACCTCGAATAAGTTCTAGTCCTTGCTAATAAAGAGAACAAAGGAAGTTTACGAAAAAATATTTATTTTAGGATTTTATTTGGAGCTTACTTATAAAAATGGCTTTTTCATAAAACATCCGATTTATAGTCATAATAATTGGCAAATGTGTATTTTGTATCATTTTGTAACATTGTATAATATTATTAGTACTCTGAGCTTTGTCTCCTTCTCCACTATGTGATAAATTGCCTGAAACAACCATCAAAATTTTAAGTTAACAATACTAACTACGGTAAAAATGTCATGTGATGTCAGCTCATAGAATGTTAAAAATTAGTCTAAATATATTTATTTTGTTAAATTATTTCAAGTTTCTAATTATTTAATTGTTTAAATGCTGACATTTACTTTATTCCCTAACATAATAGAATAGAAAAACCTATTAGAAAAACAACTCACGGCGACAGTATAAAAAAGGTTTGGTAAAACTACTGTAGGATTTTCAATGGTATAAATCTATTTACAGATTTTACAACGTAATTTAAAATAACAAAACAACTTGAGGAGTTCCGTTTTTCGCTAAATGGTTTCGTAGCCGAAATATGAAGCAGATGGTTTGTTGATGATTTGTCTTTCGATGACAATAGCTGTTTTCTGCCTAGGAAAAACATATCTCCTCAGGATGACCACCCATAAGATGAAGATCACGGCAAAAAATACAGCACAAAAGATGAGAATTCCTAGGGAGAACATAAAAATCATATCAATTACATTGGAATGGATTTTATTGCGCGGCAATGTCTTTCATAATTAGAAATCAATGCAGCCGAATTATTTCGTCAATTAATTTTTATCACTAGGATTTCTGTGTCGGTCCGATTGATGTATTTATCTCACCTGTGTTTGAAAGGAATCCCGACTGAACTGGTTGATAGGGATGTCTCCTCTGCTCAGACTCTTCATCATCACATTCATCGTGCTCGTTATGCAAATCAGAGTGCGGAGTAGATGCTGCTATTGCCGGGCCAGATGTCAAAGTGGACTTGCATTCTTCTTGCCAATCTTCTGGAATAAGCGGCCGAGTCAGTTCCATTAGGTCATTAAGTGTGCAAGGAGAGCCACAATTTGGAAAGTGCAAAACATACGGTTCCCGACTCGTATCGTTTCGGTATAAAATCTGCAAAGGAAGGACAAGAGAAAATTACCCTTTAAAACAATTGCTTTCAAGATCATACATGAATAGCATCAAGTAATTTACATATAAAGTTTGAGTTTTAATGTAGATACTACAAGATGTAGTAAGTGCAGTAGAATAATCTAACACGATGATAGGGCCGAAAGGAATACTTCATTTCAAATGGTAAGATTAAATGGTACTACGACAGGGCGAGCATGCAAATAAATTCCAACGTGACTGGGGCATAGGCAAACAAAACCAGAACAACCTGTGCATATTATTATTACATCCCATTTTAGGTATTTACTCTAATTAACTCTATACTGAGTTCTGTGCTATTTAAATAACACATCACTCATTAGAGTTGTAGAGTAAATTCTTGGGTTATTAGGGACTATTATAAGTGCCATAACGTGTTTGGTTGGCTATTGTGTTGTAAGGGCAGGTAAGTTGTTGGGAAAATGCAGAGAATTGCAAAATGCATTGGAATTTTGGTACCTCAACAAAATATTGGCCATTCTCCGAGTTTTTATGGAGTTCGACAATGAGAGCAGCAGCATAGGGCGGATTGTGAGGCTCGAAGATTCCCATGGTGTTCATCAACCTGACCAAAGTCGAGTCGTGTGCGGAGTACACATAGAACTTGCGTGGCTTCCCTTCCTTCAGCCCGGCTTTGACTTGCATATTTTTCAGAAAAAGCTCAAGCAGTGGACCGCCACGGAGTCTTTTCATTTCTTGGGTGTACGTACGCCAAGTGGACACTGTCGTCTGCAGCTCGTTCAACTTGGCCAGGACGTTGTTCGTGTAGACCCACGCAGGCAGACTCAGGTTGTGTACCGACTACAATGGAAATACAGCCCAACATTACAACATGATCATCACCTTCTCTAACTGATACCTATACTATTTTGCCTATACCTATACTACTGCTTTCTTTAAAACTAAATGTTCTCTGGCTATAGATATGTTATTTAACATTTCGCATCACCAGACACAAAGAGTACCCACATCCATTTATTATCGTCCCTATATCTAGCCATAACAAGTACAAAATGTATTTACTTGGCAGTTTCTTCACTATAAAAGAAGAATCAAAAGAATTTTTTCTCACAATGCTTTGTAAATACATGTGTACATAATGCTTGTTGTTTTTACAAAGATATTTTTTCATGTCCTTGCATGTGACCTTCTCAGAATTTCTCTTTTCATTCGGATCTCGTGATACCGAAGAAATATTTAATGTGGCCCCAATGGGTAATCTAGGCTCATTTTATTCTGCATTCCATTATACATTCCACAGATAATAATTTCTGTGTGAAATACACACAGAAATATTTCAGTGTGAATATTAAATCCTGTAATACATACACCTTAAATATAATTAACATGAATTTGAACTTGTTCTGGCTGAGTACTACCTTGAGTGTGTCTTTGATTGAAATGAGAATTTTTTCCAACATACCTGAACGAAAAAGACATCTTGAAGAAAAACGATGCTTTCCACATCTAAAGAATCCCCAGCCTTTCGCTCTACTTTCATATCCAGTAGATCATCGTATAAGGCATCGTTGAAGTTATTATTCAGCCCTGCCTTTGACGACACGAATCGAATGAAATCTTTGTTTTCTTCATTCGTCTTCCTTACGATCTCCGAATTTTTGAACTCCTTTGAAATCGTTCGGAATTTAGGACATGCTTCGTGAATGTGGAGATACTGTTCAGAAATATAATGCATTAGTAAACAGAGGAGGGGCTCTGAACTTAGAAGAAGCCATTACAGACAACATCAATAGCAATTGACGATGCATAAAAAGACAAATACATTCTTTTATACGAAAAAAATGAATAAAGGTTTGTACAAGGATGATTTTGTTTTCGCTTTTTACCCGATCATGTTGAGATGGAATTGTACGAATGGGTATAGGCTGCCAGTCAATATTTGGATTCCATTTGTTGACAGGAGGGAAAAGACCTGCCAAATGCGATTCGGCACTCATGATAGTTCGGTCCATATCAGAACTCATCGTGTACACTTCGTTGGGAGAGTATTTTATGGACAGGAATCCGTGATAACGCTCTCGGAAATAACGCCCCAGATTGTAGTGCTGCATTTTACCTCTCTGTCATTTCAAAAGCATTATAATTTGATTTAATGCACAGTTCCGACAGACTACGTTATTCACAAAAAGTTATTTTAAGTGTGTAGTAACTTTCGTAACTTACGTCGGTGAGTTGTCCAAGACCTTCGGGCCAGAATTTTGCCATGTCTTTATACGGGTCTGTAGGATACGTGTCCGTAGGCGTACGATCACCGTGACGGAAAAGCTGCAAATTACAATAATTGGAACATTCTCTTTAGATAAAAGTTTAGCGACGAAAACTTTACTAAATCCGAGCAGTGAGTATAAATTCTTGCGAGAGTTGTTCTTACCACTTGCACCAGTTGTAAAGTATCCATGTTGGCTCTTTCGGCTCCATGGCATGATGAATATTCACCAAAAACTAGGACAATGACTAAAAAACTTGAAACTCCACTATGAATGCTCTTTGGAGAATGCATTGTAGATGATTGGGATTAATTACGGGATTTGGGGAAACTATCCTCTTCGACAGGATTTAGTTTGAAGAAAATTTTTTACTAATTTTCTACGATGTGGGTCTCATGTAATTTGAATACTTAATTTTACAATGAATGGAGAATGTAATGAATCTCCGGAATTTATACTTCAT
>JAAAYG020059987.1:0-10014 GCA_009936455.2 Tomocerus minor
GTGGGTGTTATGTCTATGCATTTTGCCATCCCTGATCGTAGAACATCCGGAGATGGCTCAAAAAAAGGTATTTCTACTGCGGAAGTGAATCTGCCAATTAAAATTTCCTATGGATAATTGTCAAAGTTATTGTTGTAAATAGATTTATTCCTCCGTCCTATAAATTATTCAGGATTTAATGAATCTTTATATTTAAACTATTTATTTCAAGGGGGAATGCAACTACTTAGGAAGGATTACGATTACTTAATTTTAAGGGGGGGGGGCAATAAGGGGGGCAATTATAAAATTTATAAAATAAATGTGTCAAAAAGCTTAAAATGTATTCTATATAACTTTTTTACCATTTAAAAAAAATTGTTTTTGAAAATTTTTGATTTTTTTTGTTACTACTATAGGTCAATTGATTCCTCCGTCCGAATGACGGGTCTATTACTAGTTTATATAGTATTATGATTTAGGTACTTAATGCCTAATAGTAGCTATAGTCTGTCTGTAGTGTCTATATGTAACGGACCGATATGCGATAGCTTCACACTATACTGCACTGTCAGTGTCAGACTTGTCAGAGTGTCTAATGGTATCCATGTATTAAATCCATTGAAAGGGCTATGCACTCCACTATACTCTATACGACCTGCAGAAATTCGTCTCTTACCACATACATTTTAAACACAGCACTCACTCACTCATATTGACAAAAAAGCATTATCGCACTTGGAAATTTTAATAATAATAATAAGATTATTTGCTCCATTTTCTTAGAAGTCCAGACAGTTGTCATTGTCAGTCTATCTTAGTTTCAACATTTATTTTGCGCTGCCTTCGTTCCAAAAGTAAAGCCCTAACCAAAGCTATTATGACGTACAGGATTTTGTTGTTTTAGAGGTAAACAATGGTGAATGAAAATTGTTGTCAGTTTTTACTGTTCAAGAATGAACGAATTCAACGATAAGATAATTAGTTAGCATAATTTGTGATCACTGATTTTTAGCTGTAGATAATTGGTAAAAATTGATCAGTTAACTAAAAATTTGATTTTTGAATTTGTGGTTGCAGGAAGATTTAGAAAATGGGTGCACCGAGTTAGAATGGTACGATATTCCTCGAAGTCAGACAGGCCATCGTAGTGGCCACACAGAAACCAGTCGTCCAAGTGCCATATACGTCAACGATCTTGAGGGAAAGGAGACCCTGGGACTCAACCACCAGCCTGGCACAGTGTCCAAAGTCAGCCCTCTGGAGCTTTACGATATTCCGAGCTTTGAGCTTCCCACCTACGCCACCTTCGGAGACTCCTTGGCTAGAAAGCGACTCCAGTACGACAGAATAGCAAGGGACAGTGGCCATTGCCCATCCTCCATAGGCCATTCCATTTCAGTACCTTGCACCAGTTCCTCCAACTGTGATTTAACAAGTAGTCGGAGGGAAGATCCGGCCAGGCATCAAGCCCCGCCTCCCCCCAGACGAGCCCCAAGCAGAAGAACGGGGAGCGCTGCTCCACTGTCCCCGCCCTCTACAGCTAGGACGATTCAGTCCTCCGCACAACACTCCCCACCCCCGCCTCAGGCAAAAACCTCCTCTGTTTCTGCTGAATTGGCGGATTTCAAAGAGCCCGCCGTTCGGCTTCGTGGCAATCGAAGCCGGGAGCTGAAGGGGCCGCGGAGCTCTGTTGTGTCAGAGTCGGCAGAGTCGGGTGTCGTGATGGTCTCCTCTGCGCTGCCCACGCCGCAGCAGGAACTGTACGACGTGCCGCGGGGTGCGGCAGGAGGGGCAGAGGGAGGGGAGGCCGGGTCTAGTCGACCTCAGAGCTCCATGTCCATGTCCAGCAGCGGCGTGGGGCTCAGCATCGCCAACAGTGGCTCCAAAGACAGTTTGGACATGTACGACGTCCCTCGCTCCGTCCACACGTACGTCAGACATCTGGAGACCAAGTACGAGCAGCTGCCACATCCCCTCCACCAGGAGGCCCCACACCTCTCCCGCACTGACCTCCACTCGACGGGAAATGAACTTCCGAGTTACACTAGTCGTCACAATGAGTCGCAGTTGCTGAGTCGCAGGAGCAACGTCTCTTGTGCCAGTTCGTACAGTGGCTACGGCTATGGGCACAGCCAGTCCAGAGCTCCGTCCAGCCTGCATAGCGTGGGCAGCGAATGGGGCGGGAGGCAGAGTCTGGACACTCCCGCCCCAACCAACGACGACCTGTACGACGTGCCCAGAAGTCAAAGAAACGTAGTGCAGAAGCCGCCCTCCGTGTCGGCCTCCGCCTCCGTCGTTTCGCTGCAGACGAACTCGTCGGAGGAGGCGGAGGGGGCGACCTACGACGTCCCTACACCCTACGCCAGGAAAGTGCTCTCCACGTGCGACTCCACGGAAACGTTGTCGTGCTCAGAGAATGTCATGGACGAGTCAAGCTTTCACCTGGACCTTGGTGCCTCTTCCTCTTCCTTCTTCCCGAAGGCCCCCACTAATGACGCGCAACGTCGCTGGACTAGGAGTTGCGTGGGTGGGATGATGGCTGGCGACAGCCCCTCTTCCCAAGTCAAAATATTGCCCTTGAGCCCTAAAGCAGCCGTGTCCGTCTTGGAAAGACTCAGACAGGAAGTCATGAAAAGTGTCTTGTCCATTTTGGACAGCGTGAAGCCAAAGTGGAGATCGAAAAACAATTTGGCTGAGATCATGCCTGAAATTAGATTCTCTGTCACGCGACTCAACTTGGCCGTCAAAGTAAGGATCAACTTAAATCCCCTTATCATTACTCTGTGAATAAAAAAGATTGTTAACATCACATCACCGTAATTAATATTGTTTCATCCTACAGGACCTTTGCGACTTTTGCTCCAGAAGTTTATCAAATGCAATAAAATTGGGGGACGAAGGGATTCAGAGTAAACTGCAGCGACTTCTGACACCACTAATCAACGCCTCACAAATTATTCAGCGGGACCTAGACGAGTTAGATGCTTACTTTTGGTCCGTGGACAGATTGAGTCTCCCATGTGACAAAAGTGCCTCTCCTCCAGATGCTCTCGACCAATTGGTTCTTTGTGCCCGAAGTCTAAAGCATGACGTCACTGAAATAGCCAACTTCCTAGCACTCAATTCTTCTGCTCTCTTCAGTGAGACTGATGCCTCACAACTTTCAGCCAGCCTTCTCCTTGTATGCCCAACGTCCTTTTTAATATTTTATAACTAAACATAATAATATATTGCAGAAAACTAGATGTGCTCACCCTCGTACTGGAGTGCAGGAGTCAGGAGGGAGGAGGGCAAATGAGTACAACGAAAGTGGAATAGGGAAAATTAACCAAAAAGAATGAAAGAGTGAAAATCGAAGGCCTGAGTAGACTGTAGGACTGAATGGAAAAGAAACAAAACAAAGTTTATAGTATAGCAGTAAGTTACAGTAAGTAGAATTTATCGGGGATTTCAGAGCTCTAAAGGTCATGCCAATTCAACTCGGAGCAAAACTGTAGGTAGGAATAGTCGGAAGAGATACATGTCAGTGCACATTCGTTGTGATGCCTCTGTCGACGTCCACTTTGCCTTTGACCCTCTGTTCGTTCAACAGTATTATCTCAGTTTGTGACAAACCAATGCGCAATGTCGTGGTAATAAGTCACTTAGAATGTACCATGTTCTTATTTGAAAATCATCGGACATTTTGTCATAGAAATGACCAAGATTGCAATTTCAAATTATTCGACCAAGATATAGCAGGAGGGCGAGGAGGGCTCGGGCTCTTTTCGATGAATTTTTGAAATGAACAATATATCACATCAACAGAATGCCTTGGCAAGCGAAGAGTTGTTGATGATTTTATTTTCCGAGCTGAAGGGAAAGGAAATGATCATCAGATAAAATGATATCCCTGTATCGGAGATACCTACAGTAATAACTAAGATGTTTCAAGTTTTTGGTAATAACCATAATAGTCGTATATATATACGGCCTTTACTTGCCACTGCCCATTACATTTAAGGGTTGCCATAAATGACACAGTAATAAGTGTAAATAATAATTTGTAATCAAAAATGAATCAATGACAAAAATAATATCATAATTAAATACTTTCAAGAATACAAGTAACGATTCATTAAGAATTAAATTGAGAAAATATGAGCGTGTGAGATTTGGGTGGAGTTTCGTAGTACTGATGAAACTGTTTACAGCCAGGTCCTTCGGTAATTGGAACTTTTTTCTAAAGGTTTCAAATATGATGTTTAATATATTTAAATTCTGTTCCGTAGATTGAGAGTGAGAGTGCTTTGCCAGTAGAGCTCGAAGATTACGACTACGTCAGTTTGGTCAAGGAAGACACGAGGGATGGTGGGGGCGGTCGTCAAAGAGAAAAAGGGGTGGGGGCCACGGCGGGTCGGCGGGACGCGTTGGACTGGAGGGATGAGCTGCTGTTAGAGTTTTATTCGGTACAAATTGGTGGAACGGCCCCTCTGCTGTCGCAGTCCATTTCCACTTTCATCTCTGCCATTCACCAAAACGAACCTCCGAAGGTTTTCAACGGCCATCTTAAGTATGTCATCTTGTTGGCCTACAAAATGCTTTTCGCTGGAGACACCGTTCATAGAAACCTCTCCCATCCTCAGCTCAAAGAACAAATCGAAAGCAAAGCAAATGATTTGAATAAATCCATTTTTGAGTTGACGGAGGCCAGCAAAATTGCCACGAGGGACTTCCCCAAAATCCCTCCAATGCAAGTCATCATTGACCGTGTGTGGAACACCACCGCGGCTGCTACACAACTTAAAAAAGTCATTTTCAACGCTCTACTGTAACTATGCTGTAGCACGCATCGACAACACAAATAATAGTTTGTTGTTAGGAACAGAAATTCATCAGTATCACCGCTATGTTAATTGTAAAGTAAACACTGTGTAGCTCAATTATACAATCAAAGGTAACTAATCTAGAAATAGAAATGTAGTACACGTTCGACATCCCTAATTAACAGTTGACAACACAGTCTTTAGTATTAGTCGATAATTTTATTGTGATTTTTTTTAACTGTTTAAGTGTATTGAAAGTGATATATAGTTCCTTAAAAAGTTTTAATTATTATAGTTTTTATCGAAGCCATATATAAATACGAGATATAAGTTTTTAAAATATTTATTTCATTCGTGGTATATATACGCACATAGCTGGGAAGCATTTCTATATCACTTTTAAATGCGATTATGCAAATGTTACATTGCAAAAGTTCATAGTTCATAGTTAATATTATATTGCAAATATAATATAACATTGCAAAAGTTGCCTTGAGATATATTTGAGTTTTACGAAATGCTGCTTGTACTATTGTGGGACTGTGTTTGTGTGCATGTGCAATTAATAATGTCATTATATTATATCCTCAACTAATTTTTAACCAAGCGAATCTACCAATATTTTGTTCGGAGAGATTCAGGAAACAGCACAGATGTCGTTAATTCAAATTTTGAATACTTAGTATAGTACTAAATGTAAACATATTATTATGACGTAAAGATACGGAAATTGACAGCTGCTGAGGACATAAACCTGTATTAACAGCCCAAAAACTAATGTTTAATAAACTACAAGTAAAATATTTAAAAAATAATTTTTCCTAAATATCTACATCGTTTGCCCTTCCATTTCTGCTTGGAAATAACTATTAGTTTTTAACTTAACCCGAACTGATTAACGTGGGTATGCCCCAGGCCTGATATCTATACAAATTAGCAATTGAATTGAAGAAAATTGTACACGAATAACAACGAAAGGAATCCAAAAACAAATCTGAATTGAGGACCGTCCATAAATAAATACTCTTCAAAAGGGAGCTGTTGAGTATACTGTCGAAAGTATCCATTAAAGCTTTTTCCGAATGGATTTCATCATCCATTACAATTTACAATCCACAAAAATTCGTTTATCAAAATACGTACTACGTACATACAATTCTTAACATATATTATGCCTACTAGTTGATTAAGCCCTCTCCGGGCTAGGAATAATAGAAATGAGGACACATCGTTTTAGTAAATTAAAGAGTTTTGATCAATAGATTATTCATAGATTCTGTGCTGTGATTTGACGTCGGAGCTTCGCTCCGACGTCCACAGCGCAGGATTTATGCTCAATAATATTGATTACACGAGCTTTTTTCAAGGCTGGGATAATCTTCGAGGTTACCTACAGCAAAAAAAGATTGCCGCGTAAAAAGCGAAGTATAATTTACAATTTAAAGATCAAAAAGATCTTTTGATTCAAATATTTTGATACTCGTGGAAACTATTTCATTATTAAGTAGCGGTAGCTGCTTTATAGAAATGCCCACTCTGTCTGTCCGTCGTATGTCTGTATGTATGTTCGATAACTCATGAACGGTTTGAGATACATCACTCAAATTTTGCAAATGTATTTTTGGGGTCCCAGCAAAGAGCGGTATCGAAAATGGGGTCAATCGGATGATCCCATGCCCTTTTACAGTGCTACGAATCAGGCATTGACAGAGGGTTGAATGACAACCCAGTTAACCAGGCTACGTCGGAATGACGTATATAATCCCAGAGAACGAACCAGACAACGTTGGATTGATGTATATAATCCCAGAGAACCTAACTACGTCAGATTGATGTCAATTTCGCCGTGAATCATGCGGTTTTTGCAGCAAATCATCAAATTTTCACCATAAATTCTGCAATTTTCGCAGCAAATCATCAAATTTTCACCATAAATCATGCGGTTTTCGCAGTAAATCATCGATTTTTCACCATAAATCATGCGGTTTTCGCAGGAAATCATCGATTTTTCACCATAAATCATGCGGTTTTCGCAGGAAATCATCGATTTTTCACCATAAATCATGCGGTTTTCGCAGGAAATCATCGATTTTTCACCATCATTCATGCAATTTTTGGAGTAAATCATCGATTTTTAACCATAAATCATGCGGTTTTCGCAGTAAATCATCGATTTTTCACCATAAATCATCGGGTCTTCACTGAACCAACAACCGCTACTTTTTTACAGTCGTTTTTACAATGGTTTATTAATTAAGTAGCGGAATAGCTATTTTATAAGGTAGCTGAGTCAGTCCGTCTGTCTGTACGCACGTCTGACTGGCTGCGATGTTATAGTTTGTACCACAGTGCTCTTGTCAAACAAAGGGGTAGAGGAGCTTCAAGCAGAGTGACTGTTTATAAAAGCCTCGCCAAACTTCTTTGTATTAACGTTGAGGAGTACAAATATTGTGCTGGTCCTATGTAATAGTGTGTTATTTGCTTTTGAGCTCAGCTCGATTTTCATTGTTCTCAAACAATGTTATCTAATTGTCGGTTGAAGCGCGAAGTCGCCTCATTGTTTAATAACAATAGCTATTGTCCTGTCAGTTTACCATAGTTTATTCGTTCTCAATGTTTTTAATATATGTGGTAGTCCAACCTAGCAAACGGTGCGGTGCAACTGCGCAGTTTGTCTAGTTCATACGAGGAGGGAAGGAACGTATAGGTAGACTAGACAAACCGAGTCGACGCCATTCAGTTCAACCGTGCAAACTTGGAAATCACTGGCTGAGTACCAGTATTACATTAATTTTTCATAAAATTTTTAACTATTCAGGATTGGGACATTTAATATAGTTAGGTATATATATAAATATATAAGTCATTTTCATGCGTCATCTCTAAGTTTGAGTTAGTATTTTTCTTTTGCATTTTGGGGCCAATTTAATTCAATTACTCTTTGTAATGGAGGCTTTTAGGGTTCACCCACCAGCAAAAACCAGCATATAGTAGGCCTTGGTTCGATCGAATGCTTATTTCAAGCCACTTTACAAAATACTTTTCGAACTAATCTGCTATGCTATAATATTACTAAACGCGTTACTCCTCACTTATATCTGTTGCTTACTAACAGTTTATTCTGTAGGAGCACAAGTGCATCTTTGATTGTGTATCACAACAAAGCAAGGTCGTGAGTTGACCCTTCTGTTGCGTTTTTTCCTTTCTTTCACTCACCTGCGTTCATCCCAAGACGACGCGACCCGTACTATAGAAGATAATGCATTGCAGCAAGGTGTGCAGGTGTATGCACGACTCTTCGGCGCCGGCTTACAGCCGGAATGGAATGTCGGCTGTCGATGCGATGTGTACGTGTAGTGTTCGACTTCTCTTCTCTCTCTCTATCCACTCCACTAACTCCACTTCAAATATACTAGGTACCCAATGAAATGACCAACCTTTGTACGTAGAATCATAGCCATGCCATGTAGAATACAAAACACGTCGTTTTGTATAACTTAACTTACACCTTATTACACTTACGACTCAAGGCCGCAACCAGGTGAGGAGCCACACCGAAATCCAAGAAAAAGAAGAAATTTTTGTCTCAAAGGACAAAATATTTCGCACCTCGTACGAAAACAATATAATTTGGTACATTTTTTTGGGCCTCCCCTAAAATAATTTTCTGGTTGCGGCCCTGTTATGACTTATTGAATTGTTTGAGATCAGATTCGAAGGCTAGTATAATTTTATTACTCATTTAGTTCAAAATTAAAGATGCCATTGTTGCCGGAAGGGGACCAATATTGATTCTGGCTTTCTTAACCTCCGCGACTTTGGTAGCTTATGATAGCCAACTGAAAATGGGGTAAATCGGCCCATGCGGGACTCGAAATTACATGCGTTAGGGATTTTTTTTATATAAGGGAATTAAAGCTCATTTTAGTGCTTGTATTAAATCGTATTCCTGAAACAAAACATGTAAATAACAGTTAAAAAAGGAGATTCATGCTGTTGAATCGATTAAAAATATTCTGATTAAATTGCCAATTAAATTGTAACGGATACGCAACAGGTTCACAAGCAGATACGCTCAATAAAACGATTAAAACGAACCGAAAACATAAATCATATCCGATTTCATTTCATCAGGGTAACCACATCGCTAAAACTAGCCATATAACATGAAAAAAATGCATGTACACTGCACAGTGCCTACACCTATACATGCAGTGACACAAGGGCAGGGCTATCAATACGCACTCAATCACAATCACATTCACAACTATCTATGTACAAACCAGTGGCAAAAATGTTATGGCGTAATGAACTAATTCTGAAATACAATGGAAGGAGAGAGATTATTAGCTGTAGTCATCTGTAGTTCAACAAGTATTTCATCTTACATACAAACAAGTCAGAGTTGCGATATAAAGAGTTGATGTGGATGTGGCTGAGAAAAGAATATTATAGCATAGCAAGGCAAGGTAATGTTTTGGTATCATCATCATCGGCATGTATGGCTAAGCTTGATTCGTATTAGTTTTGCCGATTGTGCAAAGGACGTAAAGTTTCTCAATTCTTTCTGGGTGTTGTTGTGTAGGGTGAAGGAGATGCCTGGAGGCATCCAGGTGTGCAGGAGACAACGAGGCGCCGTTCAGAATTCAAGACCGTCTCATAATCCCATTTCTGTCAACAGTTGAGGTTCCTTTCGCATTGTGCTTTCCGTTTTCCTTCTGCATCTCTCTCTTTCCCTTCCCTTCTTCGTCTTCCACTCTCACGTCTCGAACAATATTCAATCTCAGCTCCGTCGCCAGTGGATCATGCACTTGTTCCTTTGTTGCCGTGTGGCTGAATGGAAGTCTAGCCACTCGGTCACTCCTTGCAGTTAGGCCTTTTGTGCACCTGCTGCTGTACACTCTAATGGACGCGATACGCATAATATTCTAAGCAACGCAACAGTCAGTCCGTTCCGTCTTAGTCTTAACTGGACTGTATCACCGTACTGTACCATCATATTATTTTATTATACTAAAAGAGTCGCATTGATGCTCTTTATAAAACTATGCTATCCTGGCCTGGTGTCTGTGAATGCATCAATGTGTCTATGTACTCTTTACATTTCCAATAAAAAATAAGCCATTACAAAAACGGCTGGAAATAAATAGCGGCGATTGATTCACAGTGAAAATAGCATCAATCGGACGAAGTCTGGCTATCTGCGATTATTGATATCACTATCATT
>JAAAYG020060020.1:7857-33554 GCA_009936455.2 Tomocerus minor
CTAGTTTCTATCAAAGAATATCTCAAAGATGTTTTCCAATTTAATTGATTAAGTTTTAAGTAGCATTTCCAAACTAGAATTAAATATTGAACCTATATATACTCCAACATTTAAGTTTCAAACAAAGATGTATACATTATTTCCTTCTTCGCAGTAAGTTTGTGCTATCAAGATGAGAAGTTCGTCTAGTGAAGTGAAACGTGTAGAATGACGCAAAAGAGAATATTTTTGGGAGTATCCGTAGATGGTGATGAAAAAGAGAGGAAGAATTGCTCTTTATGGGTAATGATTTATTGACACTCATGGAAAGACGTCTATTATTTACTGTTATTGTCAATTTTGTAAAGCGAGAGAACGCGAAGGAAAGGAAAGAATTGTTGGGCTGTGGCTTTGCTTTAATAATAGTGCTAACAGTATGATGTAGTTTGACTTAAGACTTGACTTGGCACTAGCCAAAACTCCCTCTTGCTTTCTATCTCACGTTCTCACTCCAAATCATCAACACCTATTGAGTTTAGGCTAAAAGTAAGGATATCACATGGAAATTGAAGTTAGTCTTCTACGTACAATTACATTAGTAGGGCACAACATTAACTTATGAGAACAAATTCATCGATATAATATTAGCTCTTGCTCGTCCTGCAATGCAATGATATTAGAAAAGGGAAATCTACTGAAGAGATTCAATGTTGATACATCTACAGTTGTATGTATTGGTAGTAAGGATTGACATGAAGAGATGCTTTGCTTAGTTAGATATTCTGTAGTAGTATGGCTACAGGGACATAGAAGAACCTAATAATACTAAGAATAATGGTCGTAGTGGTAGAAGGACAAAAGCTCCCACTTCACAGCTGTTTGCTAAACAATGAACTTCACGACAGAACAGCAAATTTATGATCAGATCAAAAGAGATTGTTGAAAGGGACTATTTCCATTTCACCACCACAACATAACGCACTATTACCATTATCATCATCATGGGCATAGAGTTACACACATTGTAGACCTCGCGCTTGCTCTACATTATCCTGTGTACACGGGCACATACTATTTTTCATATTATATTAGTCCGAGAAGGCTTTTCGACTACAAACGGATCATACGTAACCAGCATTCATTTTAACATCTATTAATATTATGAAAACTACTAACTAGACCTAAGGACTCTAACATTAACACCTATGTCATAGCCTACAAAGGATACCCGGCCGTAGCTGAATGTTTTCCATGGGAAATTGCACTAAGAAGAAGAATTTTCTGAAGAATGTTTACGAAGAATGTATTAGGAAGAATGCTTACAGACTACAAGTCAATGCTTTTTGAGATAAATTTTCGTATAATATGTGAAAATATTGAGTTTGTTTTTAAATTGCGTCATAACTTCATAAATATTCTAATAATTACACAATTTCAGGAATTGATGAAAAGCCAAAACTGGAAGAAAAAGTAATTATAATGTGCAAATATTGACTGTAAAATCAATATTTGCATTTTACATGTCTACGATATGATTACTTAATATGTCTAAACTGTAGTTTATCTAAGTAGAGTATCCAAACTTAGGGTTAAGACTGTGGACTATGACATTTGTCTATTTATTTGTAAGATATTGCATGAGGCTCGTTTCCTTTAGCTTTTAGCCCGTCTCAATCTCAATACGGAAAAGAATAATAATTTCTATAGGAGCTAAGTGTTTTGCATTGGGATATATGTTTAAGTAGGTAGTCTCTTCAGCAGCTAACCGTATACAATGCTAGATTCGCATTCGAATGGCCATCGGCCACAACAAATACACTACCCACTGATATCACCATATATATATATCAGTAAAATGACAAAGCGATATAGATATAGCCATTTGTTGTATATTGAAAAAGTGCTGAGTTGGAGTAGTGAATTGCTGGGTTGTTGTGAACGTACCGACAAAACAAGCTAAACCCAACAACTAACCATAAGTCAACAATAACTGGATCCATCCCACGTTCTATGCAAGTCAATGAAGTAAGGCCGACTTTATATTATGCTCCGCTCTTACGCACTATATATACAGATCGTTCCCGAATGAAAAGACAGACTGTCTGTCACCGACTTGTTTTCTAAAGTTTTACATGTAAATATTGTGAGTTCCTTTTCCTTCTACCGCTCAGCACTGCTGATCTACATAAAACTTGATTTTAACCATTTAGCTCTAATTACCTATTCGAAAACGAATATTCTCAATTTACGAATAAAATATCGACATTTCAAGAAATTGGTTTATTTTTATAAGATTTTACTTACTATTACTATTCTCAATTCAATATTATTCAAATAAATCGTTAATTCGTGTACTTGATTTACAAGAGTATAAAATATATTCAATTTGCATCAATCCCGGAATAATAGATAAGTTCCAATATGTTATTTCTTAATCCATCCCGGTGTAAATAATTTAAAATTAGTACAAAAACAGGATTTTCTTCGAGTGTGTGCAATCCATGCACTCATCCGCCGATGCACTTAACGTTTCTACAGAATACTATGAGTAGGTAACTTAAGTCAATATGAACAAAAACTAGGCATATATGTGAATTAGAAGATGTTTTCCCCTATTACATGTTTTATGATGTGATGATGTCTGTAGAGAGTGGATTGGATGATGTTCACTCTCTAAGAGCGATGATCAATTTCTAGAAATTTTTGTTTTTTACACAGAAAAGAAGCTAAAATGTGCTCTTCATCTGCTCCTTGGTTGAGATGAATAAAAAGCCAGTGCAGTGTGACAAATTCTCTCTCACAATCAGTGAGTTGTACTGTAATGATTCTCATCAGAGAGTCAAGTCTGGCTACTATGCTCACTGAAGTATGTGAAATATGATTTGACGATAAAGATGTTCTTTTACGTGAAACGCATTGAACACGTGTAGTCTACTAAATGGAGATGAAAAGAAAATCTGGCGATTTCTTGCGGTTTCGCTTCCTTTCCGTCAATAAACGTGTCAAGTTGTTAACAGATGCGTTCTAAAGGCTATACAAATATCTAACATGAAGCTTCTCAAGGAAAATAGAATTTTCTGAGATAAAATCTATCTCTGATCCTGTACACACTAAAAAATCAACTTTCATAATGTAACTGCTGGCTACTTTTTGAAAGTATTGAGAGTTTTTCTTTGTAATAACGATGTTCAGGTTGAGTTTGCCACATAAATAGTGTCTGTACGTAATAAAATTATAGTAAAGGTATGACATGACACGGTTTTGATAAGTTTTTCACGTTTACATTGCCATTGCTACTCTCTGTGTAGTAAAAGAGCAAAGGAAGTATGGGGTGAGTTTGAATTGAATTCATCGTCCGCCACTCAACGCGTGAATGTCAATGTCAACCCTTTTGTGTTGCAAGCCGGGATTCGATTCACCTACTTTGCTGTCAATTTGATTTCTGTTAGCCCTTTTTCATGATTTGATTTGGTAAGGGTGGCTTATTTTTATCTTTTCCTCTCCTCTTTTCTCCTAGATCTATTGCATTGCATTTTGCATTATTACATTGCTCGTTGACCATAAGGCAAGGAACGAGATCTATGACAAAATTTAACTGTAATCCTAAGGACTACTTCAGAATTATTAACATTGCTTTGGACTAATAAGGAATGGTATCAGATTAAGAACGCTCGAGATGTTACCTACTTTAAAAATCCTTTTGTACTTTGGACATCTCTAAAGTCTAAAAGGAAGATATGCATGCAATGATTTCCATGCTTGATATTCTCAACGTGACATTATAACGTGATATCATGCAAGATGACTCCATCTGACCTAGAAAACATCATTAATGCCTTGCGGCTATGTGCACATCACTTTATTTATCTCTCTGTACTGTCTGTACTGTATTAATGCAAATAGATTGCATGCAATTCTTCCTCCACACCTTAAAATACTCAGACATGACACCTGCATCTTGCAACAGAATAAAAATAGAATGAAAAAGAGAACACGAACAGAACCTCATGCAAAAAATGGAATCTTCTCCTTAGACAGACTCTAAAACATTTCTGCAAACAGTTACTAACTGTCCACGTAGATTTTATCAACATGTACAGTACGTGTCGTCTCCCAAGAAAATGATCCCAATTATGACTGTGCGTTGGAAAGATCTTAACCTTTGTCTAATTCAAAGGGAATAAAAAACTACAATTCACAGATGTATGTTATGACGCTAAAACAATAATAATATTTTTATTAGTTAAAAAGAGTGACAATATCCATACTTAGTATTTATCATTGTCATCACATTGTACCATAATGAAGAGATAAAATATTACGTATCTTCCTTTAAATATCATCTTGTGAACAATTGATGGCTTTGCATTAAAGTGATGGCCACGTCAGACTCGTTCAGAGACTTCACTTGATTTAATACCAAAAGAGTCATCACTATTGCTCCAAAATATTTGTTTTTGTAAAGCATAATGACGGTGACGAGTATACACAAGAAGAGTATGGTAAATTGAGTCCAGACATCAAAAGTTCCAAAGAAAATATGATGCAAAGCTTTTCCAAGCACATAAAAAACAACATCTAATGGTTGTAGGAGGTGTGGCCTTCCAGTAGCTACCAAAAAGATCAATTCCAGAGCAGTGAAGTTCAAAGACCAAATGAGGCGCTCATTTTCTTCTAAATTTGATCTGATCAGGATTATATAACTGGACAAAAATACACAGTCAATTACAAAAATTACTATCTCTTGATGCATTTTAATTTACTCCACGACCACTACGTAGTGGCGAGAACCCAACCGAACTCTGCATATAAAATCTTGCTTTGGATTCACCATTCACTACCCATGATAATGCAGTTGTAGTAATTCTCAATATGATCGTTAACAATAGAACTTACTAGTTATTTGTTGCTAGGCTAGGTAGGATTAATTTGTGCTAGTTATAAACACAGGGAGAACAATTTCCTGGAGGAAGTTTTTGGTACCGTTACTAAAATCTTGTTCAGTGTACTGTGATTATCAGTTCATCGGTTATTTCGGAACGAATAAGTGACAAAATGCATATAGAACTTCAGTATTACTTATTGGATTCTGTCCTTTTATCGGTATTCATCGTGTATACATTTACCTCTGTAGACGATCTTGGAATCTACATCGCTACAATCCTCAGCGTCGTAATCGGAGTCCTCATAACATGGGCACTGAGAGGATACATTCATATTTTTCGTGCAATCGAGCCCCTCTACAAGACTCTTGATGCGACACTCCATTCAATTTTCCACGAACAATATGATGTGTCAACGTACTTACTCCTCATTTTTATTTCTATCTACCTAATGCTTAAGTTTATTGAATGTGGTCTGTATTATCTCTCCGTTACTCCTGCATTCCTCACTTTTTCCATCTGCAGATATGTACATAATCATTTCCCTGACTATTTAGACGGGATTAGTGAGCGTTATGGAAAAACTCATTTCTAGTTTTCTCATTTACCTTACAAATCCCATCTTATTAAGTTTGAAATTATTGTGCCTTGAAATATTTACAATAAATGCATAGTGGAATGAAATTGTTAAAATGACACTGTTCCAAAGTTTCAATGTATGTTTATATTATGGTATATGGAAACGTATGAGAGTACTTCAGTCAAATAAATGTCTCATTTCGGATAATTTGCGTTACAATGTTGTGTTCATCATTTTAAATTCATCTTTTATATAGTGTGCCATTTATTCGTCAAAATCTCAATAAACATTACAGCCTATATTATTACATTCATTGCTCTTACCTGTAATTAGATTTGTGATATTTATTCTTTGTGAAGTAATATTAATAATAGTGGGTGTATCTGTATTCATAAACATGGACAAGTAATGTCTATAAATATTGATCTTGTTAGAATTTAAATGGATTTCGCGTAGATAATCTCGCATGTAAATAAGAATTTGGCTTGTGTATATAGTAGTTAGAGTTAAGATTATTTACATAAAGCTATGTATACTATCGTACAGATAGTTTGCCTTAAAAGTATATGGTTGTAAGTTGGTTTCTATCCAAAAATGGAGTATAGTTATAACACAAATAATGATATATTACTTCATGTATGCCTTAAAGTTTATGTATACTTAGATACAAATAGAGATAGTAGGGGATTGTATGGATAGCGAAATTACTTTCAGTACAAAAGCTTGATTAAAACTCATGGTTCATGAATTCGCAAACAAGCAATTCACAAGATTAAGCAGTAAAAAGGAATATTGATTGTCTGCAGTCTGTCAGTATAATCATAAAAAATACAAGCAAAGAAGATAAAGACGAAATAAGGAACTATTATTCACTTGAAGA
The DNA here is from genome assembly GCA_009936455.2 of Tomocerus minor. Taxonomy (NCBI): domain Eukaryota; kingdom Metazoa; phylum Arthropoda; class Collembola; order Entomobryomorpha; family Tomoceridae; genus Tomocerus; species Tomocerus minor. The sequence goes on from JAAAYG020060020.1 coordinate 14,180, forward strand.
AAAGAAAACGAAAAGGCAATCAGAAATATCAAGGATTTAGCAAGATTACAAACTTTTATTTTATAGCAGTAGTGTGGTTAGTTAATAAGAAATGCCTATCCAGCGAGAACAAATACAATAATGTCATAGACTGACTAGTCATAAAAGAATTGCTAAGTTTTGGAGCGAGACATTTTAATCTTTTTCTTTCACATCAAAGTTGTGCTTTAACTTTCATTCATTTTTTATCTATTGTTAAGTACACTCTTTACCAAATATTAATTCACAGTTTTAATCTACAATAAAAAAAAAGCTGCATGTTCTGTCTGGCATGATCATTTCTTTTATTTCATTGAAGCCTACTCTATCTGATCATCTGACGTGAGAATTGTCAGTAATTAAGCGGCAGTAATTTCTTCAGTTAGGTTCTTTCTTGCAGCATACAATTGAAACTGGTAGGTAGGCTGAAAACATTTATTTTTTCCTGTATTGATACTATCTTCAAGTGAAATGACATTTATTTACCATTGTACATACATTTACAATAATAAAGAAACCAGGTATAATTTATTACCCCATTATCGCATCTTTCTCTACCAATTGCAAACTCAGAAGAATTTGGGCCAAGTGAAGCAAACCGTTCCAACTATGTTATTCACTACTATGCATTTTTAAACCAAAACTTTGCAATAACATTCGGATCACAATTTCAATGAACGACATAAAATGACAATAATATAACACGTACAATATTAACGATCATTTTACCACAATGCATTTGTGTTTATTTTATTCGTCAAACTAATAAGAACATTGGACGTGAGTTCATCTAAAATAGTTTCGTTTCAATTCTCTCTGTAAAATAATTCAATGTAAACCCAAATTGAGGATCTAATCCTTAATCCTTGTAACAAAAACATCGCATCACTAGAGTTAACATGTTTTTAAATAACACCAATGTGTTTCCATCGTTTCTTGGGGGGCTTGTAATAAGCCAACCAAGCCCCCCAAGAAACGATGGAAACACATTGAATAACACGAAATTATCTCACGTATTATTAGAAAACAATAAAACTACGTCACGCAACATGAAATTGAAACGAAGAGTATTTTCAAATTATGTAGGTGCATGTAGGAGCATAATTACTACCTCAGTAAATAATCACTCATTTTCATCAGAGCAGCATAATCTAGCAAATAGACAGAACAGAGTATCAAATCCTTAGTTTTCAACAACAACAACAAATAATCATGGTATTTACGATAATATCCATTGTACTCCTTGCTGAATAAAATGAAACAAGTAGGTAATTAGCTATTCGACTTAATTGTTGATGACTTTCGCTGATTGATTGCAATTACATAGAAGGTTGGAATTTTGTGCTTGGCAAAGCATGGATCTTATGCTGACTACAAAACTACGGAATAATATAGTAGCAAAAGCAAATTACTCTTAAAGAGCATCATCCGGCTTGATTTTTCCAATTGCGTTTTTGTTTCTGCCATCTCCGCTCCTTCATGCCTTAGCATTCTAATGCATTTACATTGTTTTAGACACATCCTTTACATGTGCAAATATTTCCTATTACAAAACAACACAATACTCACTTACACTCATACATAAAACAAACTCATAAAATAATACGCAGTAGATTGTAAAACTATAAGCTCTAGCTCTTAAGAGTAATAAATGTTACAGTAGGTAAATGATACATTAATTTAACCTACTATAGTAGGTTGCATATTTTTTTCATTTTCTCATCCTGACATTTTTTCTGATAGACAAGTCACAAGAACAAAGCTTGAACAAGAGAGTTGCAACTTGCATTTACACTCGGATACTCTACTTGTGCTAATGGTAATTATATCCTATAAGCATTTATCAGTTAGATACTCCTACTCCTGTACATAATGCCCCATTATTTATAGATCACAGTTATCTACAAGCAGGAACATTGTAAATACTATTTACAAATAGGATTGCATCCTCTCTATTTAGCACTGCAGAGATATTGCAAAATTTTCTCAAATAAACCATAAATTACAATTAATTCCACCCGTATACATTCTATCTATAACTACTAACTAACTAACCACAGGATTTAATTCACCTGCAGTTAGCAAAATTAAAATCTCATTATAATATTAGAAAGAAACAATAGAGAATTTTTAGAATCCACAAGATTACGATGAGTAAAAGTGATAATAGAATTAGTAAAATTAAAATAAACACAATAGTGCAGTTGCGGCGGGGGCAAGGCGGAGGCAAGGCAACAGTCCATACGCCTTGGCTCACATCAAATTATCAGTTTCTATATAGATCATATAGAGATTAATTTAAAAAAGACTGTTTTATACATCGCAGTTATGGTTGCATCAATTAACAATTATGAGATTCTACATAGATTAATTAATCCTGGCAATTTCTGTGTGCTGATAATAGAAATTACTATACATACATTCTTAATTGAGGATCATCTAATTGTAGTTTCTTTCTGTGCTCTCTGTACAGTATACTTTGTTGTTATATATTTAAAAAGGTTATCGTATTATTGAAAAGCAAAAGAGACGAATTGAAACAGAAGTAGACAACTTTTACTCGGAAATGATAAACAGGTCAAGTAGAAAAACAATTGTTTGGAGCAACATCGAGGCGTGTCCATCTTGCCCATACAGAATACAGGCAAATACAGTCAGTGTGTTTGCCTTTTTTGCCTTACGGCCGAAAGATGATAGCTGAAGACAAGAAGAGAGTATAAGGGGGATAATGGAATTGTGCGAGGAGAGTAACGAAACGAGTGGTCGTGCCGTGTCTTGAGAATAATGCACCTGGCTTCACTACCTTTACCAACAATATTATATCAACGAGAGGTAGTAGTCAGGCCACTTAAGACAAGTCTACTAACACACATTGGCATTTTCTTCTAGCTCACACTAACACACATACACAATTCACATTGCCAATCTGTTGCTTTCCTATCTGTAGCCCTCTGCCTTAGCTTGTGTATTTTTACACATTCATTCTGCACAAGAATTAAATGAAACTTTTACACACATACAATATTTACTAATAATATTATATATACATATATACATACATATTATTATTATATAGAAAAGGAAATACGCACGCAATGCAATTCTCTGATTTTTGCATTCTACAGCTAGGTACCCCGTTCTAAAAGTAAAAACTAAAGTGATAAAAATGTAATGTTTGTGCTTTGAAGAGCTGAGGAGTTGAATTTCAGTCTTTCTGTCTCAACCTTTTCATTATATGCGAGAAAATAAGAAAGGTTACAGAGAACAGACACGTTTTGGCATAACGAGTTCTTCTCTAGCTCCCTATGTAGTTGATCTTAGCATTTGCACAGAGTTTTGACTTGATACAAAGGTACATTTAAGCCATGCTTGCTTGCTACGACGTAAGAGATGCATATTATAACTTGAAACTCCTCACTGCAAACATCTTGTACATATTTAATGTGGATTTTCTGTTGTGCGCATACTTACGATGGGACTAACAGAGGAGTTCAACAGATATTTAATGCATTACTGCTTTATTAGTTAGTAGGAGAGGCGAGATAGCTATAGCTTCTCGGCCAATACAGTTCTCTTTAATATATAAGTACGTTTTATGAGAGACTGGAAATATTACACCTGTCGCCTCTATATCTACCGTACTTTACCAATTGTTAAAATATCAAGGCATAAAACGTGAAGCGTCGAATGCTCTAGTCTCCACTACTCTCGTGTTTAGCCACCCTATACACTTCTCTTGTCCTCCTCCTCCTCTTCATAATAATAATATTGTCGAAGCAATAGGCTCATTGTTAATCTTACTCACTAACAACACGAACGCAGATTAAAAACTTAATGAGATTTACCTACGCTGAGTTACGTACTCACTTTATAATACACAACTCTTTTCCTCATACACATTTTAAGACAGAAGCAAAATATTCAACAGCAAGCAGCATAGCAAGATAACTTCACAACTCCAACTCGTTTCATTTCAGTTCAGTTCAAAGTGACGTGAGGATTTAATGTCCATTACTATCTCGTACCAATTATTCTTTACCGAGAAAATCATTGAACTCTCGGAATCCTCCAATACTTTGTCAATTCATATCTCCTGATTCTGTGTAAAGTCAGTGTCCATCTTAAACTGGATAGAAAATAGTAACCTAATAAAGTAATAAGAGACTCTTAAACAAAATTATTGTGTTTTTGCAAAACTTTTACAACAAGAATTTCACTTATTTCATAATCTCGGGATATTAAAAGTAGGGAAACCCAAATTGTGATTCCCAGGATTGTTTCTTCACTTCACATCGACAAACACGACAGAATTCATTATATACAAGTTGATAAGCAGCTGCGTTGCAGCTTGCTTTCAGTTAGGTAAGTGTATACATCTGAACACACCTTCGCTTCAGTTTATGAGAATATTATAGTAAGATTATTATTATTCATAAAACATTAGTATAGAAATAAAATATTATTAAGGTAGCAGTATAGCATAGTCGTGCTCGTGTATGTGCGAGAGGAGACTAATTCTTGATAAGAAAAATCCCACAGTACACCGTCAACATATTTTTTATGCTTTTGCTTTTGAGAGGACGTGTGCAAATTAAAAAAATAACTCTCCACACTCAATATTAACAAAATTATGAAATTCTCCGTAAAATGTATTAAATTTTTTATTGGTAACTCACAGGAGGATCATTGTTGGAACTACTTTTACTACCTGTTGATTATATTCATCTGTGATGTAACACCACGCCTGAATTAGAGGATACCAGACCACTATTACTGTTGCCGATTATAATTGGTTGAGATATGGGAAACCAAGTGCATAAAAGCCGGTGTCTCAAGGCTGAAGGACAACAGCAAGTAAGTTAATTAACATTAGAAATATGGAATGCTGTCCTAACGAATTCCAGCAAAAAACCACTAAAGTTACTCGTGCATTTGAAATCAGCGAGCTTTGCATACGTAATACATTTTTTGTCTCATGTCTCCATAATTCATAAGTTTAAGTATATGATGCTATGCGAGTATCTAAATCCATTCGTCAACTCATTTACTCTCGTGCTTCTGCTTGCCTTTCAATGAATTAAGGAACTTTTTGTACGCATTATTTTGATTACCAGGATTTCGTTATCAATATTCATTTTATTTTAGGATGGCACTTTTTTCGAAAATCCGGGATTTACAGAATATGATGAGTTTGCGTATCGGCACCCGTTGATAAATCCTCTGGTAAGTTTTTATTCCCATTTAAAAAGTAGATTGTGGTAATTCCCTTGTTTATTTCATCTCTGAGAACTCATCGACTTAATTTACCCAAGAATTCAGATAACATGATAAATAGTAAACATTACGAAATGTCTGAGTAGTCTTGAATAAAAAGAAACTTTTACGCAGTAGAATTGGATTACTTCTGCTGTAATCCAATTCTTCTACAATTCCTCAACCTTAACCTTTCATGTGTCTATATTCTGATGTCTGGCATGTTGTTGTTGAAAAAGTTCACAACAGAATCTTGTAAAGTTTTTCGATAAACATGTAAACTGGTATTTTACAAATAAAACTACATTACAAATTGCGAAAAAAGTTTCCCTTCTTGTTGCAGTAATAACACTATTTATAATAATACATTTAAACCAAGTGTGCAAAAATTACGTTATTAGTATGAAGCGTGTTTACTACTCTCACTATCAGAGCTATTATAGCATTTAAAGATGATGCTGAACTGTAACATTGCTTTCACCTTCGAATTTAGCAAACATGTATACACGATACGCTTCAATTCAATTTTAAGACGCATAAATCCACTCTTATCAATATGGGAGCATGTAGCTGCTGTATGTCATGTAGCTCTACTGGTGTATTTATATTGTTTGCAACATGTTTATCGAGTAGGTACATCTCCAAAGACATGAATAGTAATACCGAAGATAAATTATTCAAGAAAATATGGCTTATTTCCAATTAATGTGTCTTTGCCATCAAACGACATTCACTTAAAAAAGTATTAAAATAAAACCGGTTCATCCATCCATTAGAAACTTTTTTGCTCGTCAGACTAATGAAATGCGATTGTTCAATAAAAATCAAAAGTTGGATATTGAACGAAAGTAAAGGAGTGCCATTTCTTGATGGTATAAAGATTATTTTGCAAAACACATTGAAATTGAAATATATAGGTTAATCTGAAAGTATGGTTTACAAAGTCTTGCGAAACTTTGGGTATTTATAATGCATGCATGTGTACGATGAAACTTGCGTTATTCTTCATAAAAAACTTTATGGTAGGGTTAATTTGCACTAAAATAAACATCAGTTCGTGAGAAAGGATTGCAGCTGCAAATATTACAGTTTAGTGATATGCATGTTTTATGAGTTATGCTGTAAAATAACGTTTTTCTTTGTGCAGATCCTCGAGACAGTATTTTCATACCTGGATATAAATGAACTCCTTCAATGCCGTTTGGTGAACTCGACATGGAAAAATCTAATACATAAATATCTTGTTCAAAAAGTTAAGGAAATATGTTTCTTTCCATCGTACTCCTCTTCGGAAATGAAAATGTTTTTTGGAACTCGTTCCTGCTCCAGATCCAAGCTGAAAAAATTTCTTTCGGTGATGGAAAATTGTGATGAAGTTCCAATTACTAGGTACCTGTTACAAGATGTAATCCCAAGGGATTTACTGACACTAAAGTTTCTTGAGATATGTGGTTGTTCGATGAAAACGTTGCAAATTGGATTTGCCGATGATAATCATTGGGAAGAATTCCTTAGTCTCACACCAAATTTGGAAGAGTTAAATATTTTTGTGGTGGACAAACCAAGATTTAAGACTTTGACAGAACTTTCTGCTATACAAAAGAATAAGTTCAGACTCAAACAGTTAAAGTCTCTTACATTTACAACAAGAAGTTTATCGTTTCTCCGTAATTTACTGAAAATAATTAGGAATTTAAATACAGTTACAATTCAAGTCGGCGACAAACATGGAGATAACACTTTAAAGTTTAATATCAACTTGGAAGTTAATACAAAATGGAATATCTCGGATTTAGGCATCCCAGATACGTTAAATTTGTTCAACGCCCAATTCCTATGGTCCTTACTGAGCGCATGTCCGAACTTGCAAAGTCTTTGTTTAGATTTGAAATATAGAGCCAATGTAAGCATTCTGAAAATTCTCAGTGCAGAAGAAAGCTTGAGAAAATCACTGCAAAATTTAATCGTCACCGGAAACTACGGAAGCTGTGCCGGGAAAATTGATATTTTTCACGAAGATTTTACAGATTTATATAAAACTGGGTGGGAATTAAAAACTATTAAGTGGAGTTCATTTCTGCTCTCAAGTTCCAGTCTTGATTCCTTTACGAAATTCCTGGAGAGCCAGCGGTTCACACTGAAAAAGCTTTATTTACCATTTTTAGATCTACCTTGTGTAGCTACTCCTGATAGTAGAAACCTTGAAATGGATTATGATTTGCATAATCATGAGAATTTTGTTATTCCGCGAATGGAAAAGTTGGAAGAACTCACTCTTCAATGCTTAGTTCCTCCGAGAATTCATTCTTGGGTCTATACATTCCCAGTTCTAAAGGGTTTGGAAGTGAAAAAGTTATATTTCTCAGTTGCCGAATTGGAACAACTATTTCCTGCATCGAATTTAATTACCCCCTGTCATACTCTCAGGGATTTAGTCATAGACTTTAAAATGTTTTCTCCAGAGTACCTCCGAAGACTGTATGCAATTTTCCCCGATGTACAAGGACTTTGCCTCCACGAACCAACGGTAGAAGTTGTGAAGACACTCTGGGAATTGTGGCCAAATTTGAAAAAACTCCATTTAGGGATCAATACCAGTAATTTAGAATATAATGGGGCTTTGCTCGGTTTCAATTGGGAAGAAAAAAATCGGAAAAGAGAGATTCTCCCCATTGATTCGCATATCATCGGTCCTAGCTCGAAATGCGCGACGAGAATGAAGACTGTCTCCATTCATAGTTTAAAAGGTAAAAATTAAAATCTTTTGAATTAACCATCATTTTGTATTATACATGTAAATGACACTGCTCATCTTCATCAACCAATAATTTACGTTTTTAGCGTTAGAGGAACTATACATTCATGGACCTGTAACAGCCGCAGCTCTGACTGAAATTCTACAATTGAAAAATATCAAGTGCCTGGAAATAACATCGCCTTACGTAAGGAAATAAAACATCACGAACAATAAAGTACATAATTAAAACTGTCGCTTGAATAATTAGTTTGCTAATCTGGTTTCTGTAATTAATTTCAGAGAGCACAAATATGCAATTCCCTATTCCTTGAAGGACTCACTCATTCACAGAGACAGAAAATCAAGTTCAAAGCTGTTTGTGATGAGTACATCAAAATTGAGTACAATAATGCAGAAGATGAGAAAAGTAAAGTAGAATAATTAGTCAGAGAAAAAAAGTATTTTTATGAAACAATAATTTAACATAGATACTATAATATTATGTGCTTGGATAAGTTTGAAAAGAGTTTACCAATAGTATTTCAAGATATTCTATTACAGGTTCTAACGAACCATTTAACAATCTAAGGAAAAATAAATTCTACTATATGATTCTTATAGTATAGGTTTCTTGCAACATCTTTTAATCTTTCAACCCGGATTTAACTCAATAGTCTGTGCAGTAGTTGGTTCATCATATCTCACAGTAAATGCGAAGCTTGGCTAAGATTGGACAAAAATCTTTTGATTGTCAGAATACGGTACAATAGTAGCTGGATCACCGCCCACAATAGAATTAGATGGTATATCAGCAGCGACAACACTCCCAGCTCCAATAATTACATTATCACCAATCGTAACTCCAGGGCAGATGACACACTTCTCTCCGATCGTTACATTTTTCCCGATTTTCGCAGTAGCAGCGACATAATTAGATTTCTCATCTTGTTTAACAGCTGTACTCTGTGTTGCAGAAAGACTAGTTACGTTGATTTTTGTAGGTGAAGATGGTTGTTTTGTATCTACAGGACTCGGTAATTCCCTTGAAATGCAGCAACATGTCCATAGTACAAACAAAGTGACGATCAACATGAGAATGACTCCAGCACAAGTTATCCAAAAAGCAGAGCCATAGGTCCAGATATAGCTTTCGTCTGAAAACAGAAATCGTAGCGCACACGCATTTAAAATTGAAGTATAGGCTATTCAATTTTCATGGAAGTCCAGCCCTGTGGTTTAATAAATTACCAGCTGAAATGACGATGAATTCCAAGAAGGCCAACGCCAAGGTCGCCCCTCCAATAAGTACTAAATAATTGTATCATTTATACACATTTAATATAATTCCTGTGTTTACGACAACAACGACGTACTTTCTTGAGTTGTGTGGTGTACCTGCTAAAAGTAAGAGGAGAGCTGCCGACAAGCTCAAGTAGAATTTCGATGATAGATCCTTGTTGGCGTACATAATTATCAAAACAATTGTCGCAAGCACGCAAACGAATAAACTTATCCATCCCGAAACAAATGCCCATGTTGAGTAATCTAGAAAAATATTTTTACAAAATATCCTATTTTTATTTATACGTTTGTACTATATTATTCAAGAGAAAAGTTCGTGTAAATCCATTTTCCTTATTATCTCATTGCAGTAATATATCTTCACTACACGCAGTATTATTTTCTTAGAAACTATTGAATAATAATATTTAGTTACAAAACGTAAGAGAAAGAGATATGCTTACATGCAGCGCATTAAACTTCTATTTCTATATACATAATGTTAAATATGATACACACCTTGAAAACTCATAGCCATCCAGTGACAACCTTCTGTTTCATTTGCCGAAGGTGGAAGATCTGTTGCATTTGCGTCAATGCAATAAACAAATAACCCTGTACAAGAAAACAGTTGTTAATACATTCTTATCCGAATATCCGCAACCTGAAACGAAAAAGTTTTTTACAGAAAAAATTGACCTTGATGGTAGCCGGAAGCAGAAGCAATAAACCATTCGGAGCAGCTCAATCCGAGAACAAGTAAAGCACCAACTGCGAGGAGGAGTAGGATAGCGCATACTTTCACCCATGTCTGAAAATAATCAAAGAAACTCATTGAGAAACTAAATAGGATAAAAGTTCAAATGTATTCGGCAAATTATCATCATACTTACTGGTTCCCAATACCATGTTGTTAATTTCTTCTCCAATGCGTATACCGTTTTCGGAATTCTGAATTTAGAAACTCGTCTTTTCATGCGAGATACTCTATGTAAATTTCACAGAAGAAAATTAAAATGCTATTTATTTTTCTGTATAACAAAAGCAGAAATAGGTATGCAATATTCATTATGGTAGGAAAAAAGCTGTCTCTAGGATTTCAATTGTAAAACATTTTTTCTTACGGATTTTGTGAAGGAGTTGGTTCTGCAGGTGTTGTTGGTGGTGGTGGAGGGGTAGGTGTACTATTTTGAGGTGATTTTGTAGAACTTTGAATCATTTTCGCTAATCTACAACAAAATACTCACACATTCACTAAAGATCGCAGGCTGCAGCCTAAATTCTTTCCTCAGTTTCGTAATTATTTCTTAAATGAGTTTCTATTTTATGTATCCACTTAATCACAATTATGAGAAGTTCTGTATTGAATGAGAACTCGAACAGAATCTGTAATATTGATAGCCAGTTGATAGAGCTGAGTAATTATTGAGAGGAAGTAGGTATGTAGTTAGAGCTGTCCTATAATTTGTACATGCCACCTAGTTAAACTGATTTTTTTCATAAAGCGTAGTTCTTCTGAGCTTGTTCTGTTGTTTACCTACAATTTTTCAATAGGAAACACAGAAAGATAGTTAAAGGAGCCAAGGAACATCTGCCTTAGTCGTCTCAGACGCTTAACTTATGTAAGCTTCGAAATTAGAATGTTAGTGTCTTGTTCAGTTTCAGAGATACCCGATGCCAAAAATAGTCTTTAAAGTAGGACTTCTTCTCTATCACCTAAACATTGCAAATATGCAAACTTCGTACTTATGTACAATCCTCAACAACGTTACCCTAACCATTCCAATTCTTTTCTTACTATTGCGTAACAACAAAACTTCCTACACTTGCCGATATATCTTTCAACTCAAGTCGATCTACTTAGAACTTGCTATATTGATTGATGCTCTCTTCTTCCTTCATTTAAGCCACAATATCTCATGACTAGACTTATGATAAACTATATATCTCCCAAAAACAATTCATCATCCATTATACCACAATAAACTACGTTTTCTGGAATAATATTATTTATGTATTCGTTCATGTCAGAGAAAAATGAAAGTCAAATAAATCTCCATTCAACTGTCATTTATGTGAATTCTCTTTCACATGTCTTGCGTTAAAACTGAAAAGGACACATTTGCTGTACAATACTTACAAACTCGTAGCCCCAATTTCCAATGATTTGGAACAATGCCTTCCTGTAAACTTAAAATATTACTCATGATAAATTTTGTATAATGAATGCTTGTAAGAATTTCGGATAGTTAAGGAGTAGTGTTGGATTTGAGATTGTAGATTAGGTATATTGGCATTTGTTTCGGGATGGATAATCCATAAGTTTATTCGTTTGAAACAATTGCCCAGGGCTGGAAATCATGTCAACCTCCCCTTAAATCAGGATTTTGCAAGGTTACAACCCTTCCTTAACGGATGCCTATGATGCAATAAATGACAGCAATAACAAATCGAAAACTCAGGTCATTGCAATCAAACATTTTTATACAACACGAATAGAAAAATGTTTACTTCACAACTTTATATCGTGGTACATGTTTTTACCCTTAATTGCCCGCATGTAACAGTTTAGAAATTACCAATATTATCTTGGAGGTATAAGGGAAAGGTGACTCTTCATAAATTGAAATACATATTTATGTAAGACAAGATTTATCTTATTTGGAATCGCATACAATTAAATTGATATCTTGTTGTAATACTGTGGAATCATTTTGGAAGAGAAATTTCATAATTAAAAATCCCGATTTTTCTTGAATGTACGATCAATTTACAAACTGCATCATTTCACGGCAATTACATTGGAAAATAGGGCATTTCCTCATTACAACCATTGTCTAGTAAAATACAATTATTGAGTGATGTATATTTTACAGATCATTAGTACAGATCGATTGAGTGTACTACATCTCCCACATTTCATTCAGAAATTAAGAGTTTTGAAATCTCGCGTTTTCCTCTAAGTGGAAACCATTTTGTTCGTGCTGAGTAACTTTTGCTCATTTTCATTGTAATTTAATTTTCATTATCATTCAGTTTTAAGTAAGACATGTACCACTCCTCCTATCTGTACACATGACTTGCAACATATAAAACGCGAGAACATCAATTACAAATAATAAACATTTCAGTGGAGTATACTTAATAATGCCAAATTACACATAAAGACAAAACAAGTATTATCGGCCATTAGAAAAGGTTAGAAATGTATAATAATGGTTATAGCTGCTTCGTCAAAAGTAAATAAAGCAGTTACAGTTTCAGCAAGTAATTATATTTCTTAAGTAATTAATAAGTAATGGTTGCAGTGTCTTAAATGACAAGTGCTATATCAAAAATCACATACAGGTATAGTTGTTAAGACAAATAGACGATTTACATGTTTGAATGCACTAAAGCATCACACATTTATGTAAGTTATGGTATTTAATGATGTACACAATAAGATATTTCATGCAAAAGACATTAGGTTAATTAACACAACAAATCTAGATATTAGATCCTAAACATACTGACTATCTTACATATACAATACATTCAATGCAGGAAAGGTCACTAGAAATTATTCGCGAGTTATTAGCTGATACGATTACAATAGATTTATCTTTATCTAATCGATGACATACAATTAAGTCTAGCTGACATACAAAACAAATTTACACATAGATGAAACACTAATGACCAAGAACACAGCAACAGCACAATAATAATTGTGCGCACGTTAATATATAGAGAAATGCGAACGCATCACATCACTTATTACTATTACACAACCAAGTTTTATTGTAACAAAAAACTTACTAAAATTGTAAGAGATTCAATTAGTTATTCAATTTTAGATAATAGTAATATTTAGCAAAAATGCATTACAAATGCTTCGTTCATAGCTTTCAAAACTAGATCATTTGGTTACTGTTGTCAGTTGGTTGAGTCAAATCGTTGTCACTTGATATTGCACGCTGCACAATGTCTGCTTCTCAGTCATAACTTTTCAAAATTTCAGTTTTATACCACTTTATATTTTACATCAATAAAATGGCACAACAAACTGATAGCTATAAGCGTTCCAAAAGAAAATACAGTGATTACAGTCTCTAACACTCACTCATTTGTGTTTCTACTACCATACGTAAATAAGAACTCCACTCGCGCACAATTCTGAGTTAAGGTCAATTGCAAAGAAAATGCACTATAAAATATACATTGCCGATTTTTCTAAGTTAGTAATAATAATAATGTAACTAATAATAAGATAACAGTACAAGTGATAACTAGGAATTATAAATGACACGTTGAGTATCTATTACATTTTGTGAGTCCATCGTGTGAGTTGACTAAGATTTGGTAAGTTCTATTTTATATGTGCGTCAATATGATAATAACAATCATATAATACAGGAAAAGCCTTTTAATCATTAGCAACGTTATCCGATTTTAATGTTAGGTATAAAATGAGAATGAAAAGTATAATCTTGTGATTACTAATTTTAAAGTGACACTGAAAAAGTTTGAAGGCAGCGGAAAATCGTTTACACTACTTCATTCGAAACTTAAGTTTTCAGTGTATTGTCGAAATTCGTAAGATGCAAAAGGTACCTTAAAGATATTTAAATACGAATAATTTTAATCTACATATCCCAAACTCAAACTTATATTATATAGCACAGTGACAGCGACAATAAAATTATTTCGACCTCGGTTCTGGGGTTGTTAAGTTGTAATACAGCGTATTGGTATAATTGGCCATGGACATAGACACACCTAATACAGTGCATAACATTGATGTTACTGAAAGAAACAATTGCAGAGCTTAAAATTCGTCGAAATCATTCGGCATCGGTGTGACTGGAGGCGGGTCGGATTTTAACATAGAGACGATCATACTGAAAAAATTAAAACATAATCCATAAATTCGTGATCCATCATCAATCATTACCAATAAATACTTTACTGATTAAAGTAATTAACATACCAATATAAATAGACAAAAAATGCGACTAGATAGAAGCCCATTTTAATCAGAACATCTCTCATATGCAATTTTAGTTGACCACGGTTGTGTATTTCCGTTGGGTCATAAACGCCCATATTTCCTGACGGGACTTTAACCACCCTATAAACAAAAAAGTCGAAATTAAATATGGTTACTTCGTTTTTTCATATGTTTAAAGTTATATGTACTTACTCATATAGCGACCATCCAAAAATGGGAAGATTAGCTAGAAACAGCCAGACATAACCGTGTAACAGGAAAAACGCTGTAACTATCCCTTGGCCACATAGTTTTGGAATGCTCCACTATATTTGTTAAAAATGAGATGAATAAAAATTAATATTTCCGGTAAAAAATTTTAATTTATCATATTTATGACATCCCTAATTTTTCTAAAAGGAAAACTTACCATATTAAGTCTGTAACAACATTGCTGAGCATTAATATAGTCACATTCCAGATCTGATAATGTAATAATCTGTAAAGACGGGCGAGTTAAATATACAAAATAATTTATAGATTTCTAAACAAACGTAAGGAAAATATAAAGACGCATCAAAACTTACGAAATAGACCAGTAAAAATAACAGTAGCCCTGTTATAATCATGGAGAATATAAATAAAATGGTCTCTGAAAAAATCATTGTTGGTAATTAAGACTTAATTCTTGTCAAATCAAATCGACCGTAACTGGACACCAAAACCGAAATTTGGAATTGTAATCCGGCTCCAGTCCGGCTCCTACGACTTTAGTAGGAGATTACTCGATTGCAGCTCTAAGTTTTCCGCGAATGTACACTTTGGACTTCCTAACTTTTTATGCGTAAACTTTGCGAATTCATATTTCTTGGGGAACTTTACTCAATAGAATTGAAACTGGAATTGTAATAAGCTGACTGGAAAACAGAACTTAGATTTATAACCTTCAAAATTGAAATTTTAATCCGAAACTGCTATATATAACAATTATGAGGATTATTATACAGATGAATATTCAAGAATACCTCGGATTATAATTCAAATGGCATTGGTCAACCGGTAGATATTCGCGGCAATTTTTCAAACTTGTGGAGTTTACATGAGTTCTTTGTAAAAATAAAAATGAAGTGAGCCTGTTTTGTAGATCTGTGGGGGGAGATCTTGATATTTCATCAATATAAAATTGTTATCTTGGGAAGAAATCTGAAATGGCTTCATTAAGTTCTTTATTTCGAAACCTCATAATTTCTTCCGCTAGGTACTAAGATAAAATTTCCTTCTAGATCATAGATCTATACTTTTCAAAGTTCCCTTTTCTAATTTTTTGTTGTACGAGTTGTACCTACAATCAAACGTAATTGTCGTTTTTGATTCTTTCAGGAAAGGTGATTTATTGCCGAAAACCTATTCTGGTACATCGTCAGCTATGCGGGGAATAATGGACAATAAATGGGCGGATTGTAATTTTCGTCCAATATCCGTTTCAGCGATTTTATGGTGAGAAAACTTGATAATCATTTTAAAAAGTGATTTTATGTACTCTAAAGATATTTTAACCATAAAATTTGAATTTTTTGTACGCATTGCTCCTAAGATTCTTGTTTCTCAAACTCTTAAGTATTGTATTCGTATTTATGTTTTTACGCATTCTAATGTTTATAAGTGCGGCTGTTCCTCCAAATGTCGATATTAAACTCATAATCTGTGTAATATTATGTAGTGCTGAACCCCTTAAGAAGAAAAAGAAGATGGATCCTGCAATTATAAGGGCTCGGGAGGAGAGAAAGAAAAGAAAATTGGAAAAGCAGATTCGTAGGTTAGAAAAACACCAAAACCAATACAAGCCACTAGAAGAATTGGAAATACCTCCAGCAGTTATGGACGATCCTAAGTAAGAACATCCCATTTACATGCTATAATACAGTAAATCCACTGGACAATCGTTTGACTAAAAATCTTTATTTTGTTAATGATAACAGGGGTAGAGCCCGTCCTCTTCCCCAATTAACGACAGAGGAAATTGAGCAACGCTGGCTTCTTCAAAAGGAGTGGTCAAGATACAAGTTTGTTCAGTATTCCAAAGAAATCCGTATGATTGAAAGATTAGTAAATAGTCAAACAAAAGCATTGGAAGAGCTTCGTAAAGAGTCGGAAGAACTTTACCAGGCAGCTATAGCATTCGTCCCGAACTATCTTCCTATAGAAATAAAGGGACCTGTAGAAACTCCTCCAAAACCTGATTACGTGACAAAAGAAGGGGACTTTATAGATATTTCTCGAAAGTGGGATTAATCATAAAATATAGTCTTTTTTATTTCCAGAATGTTTATAGCTTCAATTTGACTCAATACGTAATCAAATGCATATTAAATGCAAATAGTCTCTCCATTGTCAACTTTGTTGTATTAGAAATTGAAATTAGTGTTGTTAAACCCCAATCAACTGTTATGAATATGATTCAATCGTTTGACGCTTTATTATTGGCTAATTGGTAATGCTCTAAAAAGTACCTAGTAGAGAAGTAAAGTCCAGCAAAGAGCTAAAAGACTTAAGTAACTATTGTAGATTCGACTGTAAGAATGAAATGAGAATGAAAAACCACAATGAATAGAAGCCATTTTCCTCCATTAGGTACGTTTTTCCTTATTTATTTTATCATAGGTATTTTAGGGGGAGTGTACGACCTGCACACTTTGTAGGTCATCGGAATAAAATGTCACGCAGATAGCTTTCAAGCCACGAGAACCAATTTGCAATGGCACCCGGTAGCATATTTTCAGAAGTACCAGTTTCTTGTCCCTGGCTCTGGTTTGATTCCCAGAGATGATATTGTCTTTAAAATTATTGTCGTCGTAATATTTAG
This sequence comes from Tomocerus minor, assembly GCA_009936455.2. NCBI lineage: Eukaryota > Metazoa > Arthropoda > Collembola > Entomobryomorpha > Tomoceridae > Tomocerus > Tomocerus minor. Next base: position 31,304 of record JAAAYG020060020.1, read on the forward strand.
TACACAGCAAATTTTAAAAATATTTCATGCCCTTTGGATAATGTTCAACATCTTCAAAAAACATTTTTTTGATAAGTAACATAAATCCAGTAATAAATTGTAAGATTGCGATTGAATATCTAGTGCAGAGTGCAGTGTCAAATAGGCTAAAATTATTTTACTATGCAACTCAGCAGACTTTCCGTGGCTAGGGGCTATGTGTACTAGTGACTAGTACTGTGCATTTCTTTCCTGTCTCGCCTGTCTGTAATGTAATTTAAATAATTTAGTTGATGAATTTGGAGCTTTGAATGAAAGAGAATGGGAAGTCAACCTTCAATAAACACAGTGTCTGTGGAGTTAACCTTTTGTGTGTGAATAATGACATCAGTTTATTTTAACCTTAAGGTTAGTTCATTAAACTTCTCAATTGTCGTGTTTCATATAGTTCCATAGTTCCATTGTGTATCATCACAAGAGTCAAGAGTTGAAACTTGGGAATTAGAGGCAGCCCTATTACAACAACATAAGTTACGATTTACATATTCTGCATTGGCATTCAATATGCTGTCGTCCATGAATAGTACAATAATTACTATCCTTGAATGAATCCCTCTCATGATCATGATCATTCATACATAAGTAGTATGCAGGCATTTAGTAATTTTGTCGTAATTAGTCGTTCCTTACCTGTTTGTTACAGTGACGCCTATATAGGCGCTATCATTAGTATTCTTGGATTTGTGGCTTATTCTCTTACAATGCTCTTCTGTCGGTAGTATTGGCGGTAGTGGGTGTATTTTATTGTTTTTTAACTCTAGTATAGAGAGCGTACAAAATTTAGCATTGAATTTACATGGCATTATTTGTGTGGGAATATATTCTGTGTAGACTTTGTAATTTGCAATTGAGAGAGTAAAGTCCTATGTTGCATAGACACTGCCTGCTCCTCATAAATACGCAAACACAAAACTAGTAATCTACTTGTAACACCATTGCATTATTCTCTAGTTTAGTATATATTCTCTAATATACTTGTGTGTGTATGCAATTGTGTTGCATAATTCTAGCATGACATTTGCTTACATGATCATCGTTAATAGTGTATCATATTCAGCTATATTGTTGCTCTACGTATTAAAGTACATAAATGATAGCACCATAATGGCCATTCTCATAATTTATCAATTTTATTGCTAAGATGTAACCTTCAAACCACAGAAGATATTTATATTGTTAAGTAAAGCAGCATATATTCTACATAGTTAGTACATTTACACGCATAATCGCAGTATTCGCAGATCTATTGGCGAAGTTGTCTTGTAATCTTGTGGTCATAGCTTTATTATATAAAACTGCATCTGTATTCTGTATATACTGCACATACGTCATTTACGGAAAGACATGTACATGGGAATGGGATATGTGTTGGTGTTCTGTAAAGGGAAGAATGGATAAGGGATACAGAAAGTATATGAGAGGAGGGAGAGCATCGCCCTTATACCAAACGAACACATTTCCATTGCATGATAAATTCATATGTCTAAGGTAGAATGGGCTCATCTGTGCTTGAAATGTATGCCTAGATCACAAAACACAAATCCAATCACATACACACTCACACAAATTACCTTATATTTAATACTACATTCAACAATTTCAACATTCCTATGTACAACAGTTTTCATTGGTTTTATATTACATTTTAACGTGCATGTCATTATTGTCATTATACTGTTTCTGTTTAAATCTCCAGTTTCATTCATTATTTTTGATTACCTAATCAATCAAGGTAGAGCAACAGCGATATATATACATATAACGAGTGGGCTGTGAATGTGAAGGCTTTATTTTCGATATATATTATTCAGAGCAGTTTTTCTCAGTAGATATTAAATCAATATTGTTGGAATTTTGTTCTTTTCATCATTTATTTTCTCATTATTATCGATCACTCACAACCATATCTTGTCATTTCAATTATTATATAAAGTTCAGGTAAAAATCAATTAACCTTGTTTTTTAACTTCAGGGAAAACATTGACTTCAATGTGAAAAGAGAACAATAAATTCCGAATGTGCTTTACATTACATTAGAAAACAGATGATGAGATGAGATGAAAACTAGAGTTTAGAAGCGGACAATAATTTTCTACGCAGAACTCTGCAACTTGCTGTACTAACAACTGACGTTAACGACTTGGTTTCTTGGGTAAGTTTCTCCTTGATATTACTTCCATTTCAATGGATTCTATTTGTAACATAATGAATA
>JAAAYG020060021.1:0-10014 GCA_009936455.2 Tomocerus minor
CTAACCTAACCTACTCACAGTTGAGAAGGGTCAAGTTCACTCAGGGACCTAAGAGCTCTGTGAAATTTTATTCCGAAAACAAAAATTTTAAATCTTTTTCGACTCCGTATTATTAGACTTGTGCCCGTCGTATGACGGGCTTTTTTTCTAGTACTCCTATAAAGGTTGATATGTATATGTATATTATGTTAATATGGTCCAATTTGTATTCGCAGATCCCGACCACCCTGAATCCATTTCCTCATATACATATCCCCACACAAATGCCATTGCCTGCGGAATTCTTGGGACAAATAAAATATTTTTGCCGAAGTACCAAATATAATGACCTCAATTCCAACCAAGAGGATATTCACATAGGGTAATATAATGTAAAATGACATGGGTAATAAATCAAATAATTTTAGTGCTGAAAATCCAGCTATGATGTGTGTTCCGAGAACTAAAGCAATGCCTACTGGGCCACAAAAGTAAATAGTTTCATTTACGTACGAATTCAAAATTCGATTCATGGACATCATTTTTCGAATTACAGACCCGATATGTTTCATCTGCACATTTTTCATGTTGGGAGATTTTGGCCAATTACCTGAATTCTTTAATAATACATTTGGGATATGGATTGATGCGTATGTTAGCCAGAAATTAGTTACATCAACGTGTATTATGGCTACCATAATCCCGATTAGCAATCCGTACATTCCAAAAGTGGTAACCCATACAAAGAATACGAAGGCACCAATCTTAATTGAGGTTATTTCCAACAACCCGGTCCAGGAGGTGGGAATAAAAAGATTCAGAATAATTTTCGCAGGGCTTTTAGGATGACTTGAGTTGTAGGCTGACAGAAGGACTACAACGATAGGGGAAAGCCAAGTTGCTAAATTAAAGAACCATCCGACGATATCAAACTTTCTGCCGCTTTTCCTCACTTCTGGGAATGCATCTAAATAAATTTAGAAAGCGCTATAAAATTATATTGTTACAAATTGTGAAAATTGTGACACAAATAGTTTGTGCTTATTATAATTCTATAATCATGTGTCGGTATTTCCTGTACTTGTCAACCTAAATTGTATTAGCATTTCTTAACCAAGATAATTTAGCATAAATACTGAGCACCTAAATGTTATTCTGTAGTTGAAGCTCTGTACTGCTTGCCTCTGGACGATTAATAAAAAGCCCTATATTTGTCAATTTCATAATTGTAACAATATTACAAAAGCTGAAACGACAATTTTATAAAGAATAACAATATAATAATTTTCGCCCTTAAAACAAAAGCTCTAGAATAAATGTAATTAGATTGAGATTGCTTGCTGAACTTCTGCTCTTATTAGTTCCTCCGAAACAAAATCCAATATTTTCGTCCACTGTATAATTTATAAGAAAATAACTATGCCTTAATTGTAGTCATCTCTGTAAAAATGCTTTAAGATTGATTATATCAAATTATAATTTTCTGCAAACATTGTAATTAATTTCATTTCAATGTAACATTTTTACTTACAATGACAATGCCTATCTAAACGAATGGTACAGTTCAGTATGTTGATCACGTTTTGCATGTTGAACAGGCAGAGTAAGCCAATATTTGTCGCCATACTGAGTGCGAGACAGTATAGCACAATCATTATAATTTTATCTGCAGTCATCGACGCCTGTGGTCGAAATATGTTTGCAATTAATAATGTGGACAGAATGATCTGGCAAGTAATAAATACACCGGTAATTATTGCACAACTCAAATAACCAATTTTCTTCGAGGAACCTTCTCCTTGAGATGCCACCAAAGTTTTTGCATTCCATTCCAATGGGCAAAGTCTGAACAGTTTTATTACAAAACAACATCGGGAAATTGCTTGTAGCATTTATTGGCTGAGCATTTTTATAAATTGAGGGAATCCTTGTTGTCGTCGCTACTCGGAGTGAGTAGGATTTGAGAGTTCTGTGAGCTGAACTTTTTTTTATAACTTGGTACCGCGCAGGAATTGTCAGAATTCATTCAACTACTTTTATATATTATGGTTTAACAATATACTAGGGCTTCGCTACCCGTTACTACGTAACGGGAAAATAAAAGGCTGTGATAATTAAGTAAAAACTAGTGGTTTGAAGTTTTGTTGGCTTATGAATAACTGACTTTAAAGGAAAGTAATAATAAGCTCAGAATCAAAAAACAGTGTTAAGTAAGGTGAATGAAGACATAATAGGAATAAAACGTAGTACGGGGTTACAGGACTAAAGAGCATAGCTATAGAGCATTGTGGAATAATATACAAATAATGGGAGCATGGTGGAGTAATATACAACAATAGAAGCATGATGGAGTAAAATCAAAAATATGGAGTATGAAAGAGTAATATCTAATAATGGAGTATGGAGTAATATCTAATAAGTGGAGCATGGAGGAGTAATATCTAATAAGTGGAGCATAGAGGAGTAATATCTAATAAATGGAGCATGGAGGAGTAATATCTAATAAGTGGAGCATGGAGGAGTAATATCTAATAAGTGGAGCATGGATGAGTAATATCTAATAAGTGGAGCATAAAGGAGTAATATCTAATAAGTGGAGCATGGAGGAGTAATATCTAATAAGTGGAGCATGGTGGAGTAATATCTAATAAGTGGAGCATGGAGGAGTAATATCTAATAAGTGGAGCATGGTGGAGTAATATCTAATAAGTGGAGCATGGAGGAGTAATGCAACATTGGCTTAATTGGATTCGGTTTAAAGAATCCAGAAATGACAATCATAAATTATGAAAACGAAACAAATAACGAACACAATTGGAAGATGTACAATTTGAAATTTAATTTGGAGTAATGTTTGTTTAGTTTGTAAAATCAGTAATGCTATTTACAAAAGTGCATCATTATAAAATACATTGTTTGTAAAGTACTCATTTTCATAATTAGAATGTTTGCCTTGAGTAGAAGTTTCATGCATTAACACTTTAATATTGTTTTTTGATTTACACCGAGAAAATGCCGTATACAACTGTCCGTGTGTGAAAACAGGTTGAGGTAAATAAATTCCAACATATTCAAAATTCTGTCCTTGGGACTTTGTGATTGTCATGCTGTACGCCAAACGGATTGGAAATTGCTTTCTGGACAAAATAAAAGGCATATCTATGTCGGACGGATCAATGCGTATCTGCGGAATAAGTACCCTATTTCCTTTAGCTTCACCGGTAATTATTTCACAATCCAAGACATTTGGCAAAATTTTTTTAACTATTAACCTAGTTCCATTACACAATCCTTGTTTTGGATAAATATTCCGTAGTAGCATGACGCAGCAACCTATCTTCAAATTCAGCTTGTGAGGGGGCATGCCCGATGGAGTTAAAGAATTTAGAAATTCTATTGGATACTGCATAATTTCTTCCGGATCATCTGAAATGATTTTGTCAATGCTACAGAAGGTTTGAATTGGTCCGTCAAGCTGTGCTATAATTTCTTCATTTATTTGAAGACTTTCTTCATTCTTGGGTGAAAGAATTGCTCGAAGAGATAAATCGTGAGCAGAGAGACATGAAATGTCTCTCTGCTAAGGCTAATTAAAGCTAAGGTTAGTATATATACAGGGTGGGCCAGAATGAACTCACCTGGAATTTTCTCTCACTTTCTGTATTAATAACTCAAAAAGTAACAAAGCTATTGCAACAAGGTACACGTCATGTGAAAGAGCCTTATTTTTTTTGTAGAATAGGGTGATACGAGCTCCTTAGCTAACCTAATTTCGGCTGGATGGTTTTGGTAACATTCAAAACAACAGGATTTGAAGTCAAGAAAACCCAGGCTTTCGAATTCCATCTGAATCAAAGCGCAAACCGGTGTGTGTTAGGGTTAGGCTAGGTAACTAACTAACATGCGATTATTACATTCGAACCCTAACCGCTGCCATAACACATACCGTTTTGTTATTTAATTCAGATGGAACTCAAAGGCTGGGTTTTTTTGACTCCACATCTTGTTTTGAAAAAAAAACAATCTAGCATTAGTCTAGCTAAAGAGCTCGTATCACCTTATTCTACTAAAGAAATAACTATCTTTCACATGGCGTAAACCTAGTTGCAATAGCGCTGCTACTTTTTGAGTTATTAGTAAAGAAAGTGACAGAATTCCAGGTGAGTTCATTCTGGCCCACCCTATATATATATATTAACCTTATTCGTTGAAAACAAATCATAAATCCTATGAATAATAAAACTGGAATCTAAACATTTGATCTTGACAAGTAGTAGGACCATTATATGCAATAAAACAATTATAATATAAACTACATAATTATGCTACTATATAACTGACGTGGATATTTATTTTGTTATGTTATGAAAAGCAAAAACAAATTATATAAAGAAGGCTGCGATCTGCAGATCTGTTTATGAAATGATAGACATGAATGTAGTTTAATTGTTGTAAGAAAGTGGACTTGGTAGACGCAAAGGTAATTTATATTCCTAGCTCGAGAAAAAAAACAATAAAATTCAAACAACCGCAATTTTATCAAGAATTCTGTTTAAGGTTGTAAAGAGAAATGACTTTTATTGGTCACTGACCTAACATTTTAGGTTTGCAATTGCAACTTGAACACAGTAATAACAATAAAGGAGTTTTAACAAAATAAAAATGTATTTTCTATACAGTTAATTGTGATTAGTTACAAAGTATGTATAGACGTTAGAAAATTTTGTTCCTTATCATAGTTATCATTATTATTAAATATTACTGTCTCCGATATCTGAATAACTCAGATGATGCCTATAATTTAACAAGGTACGTAGGTTGTAATTTTAAAAAGAAGCCTTTCAGGCGTTTCTGTGTAATTTAATATTCGTTCTGAATTTATTACGGCAGTATGCAGTATAGAAACATTCTAAAACATTTAACCTCTTTTCTATTGGTGTAGGTAGGTATATAAAGTACATATTTATATTATATGGATATGGATACAACAGCTAAGGTTTCAAACCTAGTCGTTATTAAGAGGGAACTTATTTCACTCTTTATGGAAATATTTGACTCTGTCTGTGTGTCTGTGTGTCCTTCTCAATTACTTCATTCCAGTCATGCACGTCGTATAGCTATCCTTTATTCCTCGTTCCTGTTTCTGTTCGCATGTATCGAGGACTCATTCACTAGTCTCCACACTCACTCACGCCCCATACTCACTCCAGTCATGCACATGCCATTAATTACAGTCATGAGTCATGACTCCCTATAGTTTCCTCACTCACTCGTTTGTCTTTCGACGCAAAAAAGGTTCAATGACTCACTCCAACGTCGCTCGTCTTTCCAAGCAAAAAAAATCTTTGACTCACTCTCTAACGTCGTACATGCTCCCTATTTGTTACATTTGTTTACAACGGTTTGTTTACAATATATTTATTTACAGAAAATATGGTATTTTACAAGAAATAAATGTCGTTTTTTGACGATTGACTTAATAATTTATAATTCAGCTTACTTATTGAGCTCATTATTTTTTAGTTAATGCGCAGTTGTATTTTGAAAATAGGTCTTCGTAAATTCCTCGTCCACAAATTTGAACTTTTGTCCAATGTCCAAATCCAATCCGTTGTTTTCTTAGAAATAAAGGAGCGTTTAGGGTGAAGAATGCTTTCAGTTTTAACTCTAACTCTTAGCTATTACATTATCAGGGAGCGGATAGTTAGTTATTTAAATTATAAAACAGTTAGTTAAATAGTTACTTAAAAATCAAGGTGTCAAGTAGCCTTAACTTGAAATGTTATAGCTATACTAGATGCTGCATTTATACACGTACATAAAAATATGTTTTTGTTTTGCTTTTTCGTTAAATATGATCCATGACTTATGCCAGGTAACTTATGCCAGTAATAAAAAATTTTGAAAGAAACATACAACTGTATTTTTATTTGAGGTGTTTACGTGTCGGTCGCTTAATTATCTATATCATTGTGCTACCATAGCACAGTGAGAACACCAGAACGGAAGACAGCTATAGTATGGAAAATAATAAAGTTAAGAAAATAACTAAAGTTCCATATTGACACCTAAAATGAGGGAAATAGTATGACCAATCAAGAGGGACATAAATGTTAGCAATGTGCCTCTTGTAACGAAGAAATATGGTCCAGCTTGTAGCCGCAGGTCCCGAAAACCCAGAATCCATTTCCTCATGTACATATCCCCACACAAATGCCATTGCCTGCGGAATTCTTGGGACAAATAAAATATTTTTGCCGAAGTACCAAATATAATCACCTCAACTACGGCCAAGAAGAAATTCAAATAGGGAAATAAAATGTAAAATGACCCGGGTAATATATCAAATAATTTTAGTGCTGAAAATCCAGCTATGATGTGTGTTCCGAGAATTAAAGCAAGGCCAACCGGTACAACGAAGTAAATAGTTTCATTGACGTACGAATTCAAAATTCGATTCATGGACATCATTTTTCGAATTACAGGCCTGATATTTTTCATCTGCGCATTTTTCATGTTGGGAGATTTGGACAAATTATTCGAATTATTTAACATCGAATTTGGGATATGGATTGATGCGTATGTTAGCCAGAAATTAGTTACATCAACGTGCATTATGGCTACCATAATCGCGATTAGCATTCCGTACAGTCCAAAAGTGGAAAGCCATACAAAGAATACGAAGGCACCAATCTTAATTGAGGTTATTTCCAGCAACACTGACCAGGACATCGGAATAAACAGATTCAAGATCATTTTCACCGGGCTGTTAGGATGACTTGAGTTGTAAGCTGATAAAAAAACTACTGTGATAGGTAATAGGGAAGTTGTGAAATTGAAAAACCATCCGACAATATCAAACTTTCTGGTGCCTTTGCTCACTTCTGGAAGTACATCTAAATTTTGAAAAAACGTTATAAAATTATATTACAAGGGCTCAAATGACAATTTTATATTTTATAAAGAATAACAAAATATTTAATTTTGCCAGACTAAAAACAAAAGCTCTAGAAGGACTGCAATTATATTGAGACTGCTTAAGGAATTTCTGATCTTATTAGTTCACCTAAAACAAAATCCATTATTTTCGTCCCATGTACAATTTATAAGAAAATTATTTATTATTATTATACTATTTCTTAATTGGTATCTTTAAAGAATGCTCGATGAAGGATTTCTAATTTAATTTCAATGTGACATTTTTACTTACAATGACAATGGCTATCCAAACGAATGGTACTGTTCATTATGTTGATCACGTTTTGAATGTTGAACAGGCAGAATAAGCCAATATTTGTCGCCAGACAGAGCACGAGGTAATAAAGCAAAATCATTATAATTTTGTCTGCAGTCAGTGACGCCAGTGGTCGAAATAAATTTGCAATTAATACTGTGGACATAATGATAAGAGAAATAATGTATACACCTGTAATTATTGCACAACTAAAATAACCCATTTTCTTAAAGGAGCCTTCTCCTTGAGATGCCACTAAAGTTTTTGCATTCCATTTCAACGGGCACAGTCTAAATAGCTGTATTGCAAAGCAACAACGGGAAATTGCTTTAAGCATTGATTGGCTTAGCATTTTATAAAAGATATCCTGTTTTAAGACTAATATAATTGTAATATTTTGAGGTGACACTAGTTTGAGACTTTGTGCCTTAGTGGTGCTAAAGTTTATTTTCAATTTGACTTAGAACATTTAGTTAGATCAATATCGTCAGAAAGTAACTACTATTAAAATATTATGTAAATTATAAATATATATGCATAGAATAATTCCAGGTTTAGCTAGCGGTCAATCTTATTATAAGCTATATAGGACACTTGGGTATGGGATACTTATTTAAATTCAACTTATTTTGCACAGTCTATACAAATTCAACATAGCCCCAATTTTGTTGACTCTGTCCATAGAAGGCATAAGGTAATAATTTTTAAACATGAATAGTAATGACAAATATTATTTGCTCCTAAGAAATGCAAACGTAATGGAAACTATGATGTATATACGCTTTATTAGAACACAATAATATTTATAGTGCCTAAAAACAATAACAAATTGCCTTGCATTAGCAGGTAGAAGGCTACAATCTGTAAATCAATCCTTTTAATTTAAATAATATAAATACGTTCGTACAAAAATAACATATATAGATATATTCTTTTTGTATGAAGCCTATAAGCTTCTCTAAAGATTTGCAATAAGAAAGGAATAATTCACAATGTACCTATTAAAATAAACAATATTCCCTACATTCAAAAGTGGTAGCTATATCACAATAAAATGAAGACCCCAATCCTAAATTGAGTCATATCAGTCATATCATATCATGCCATTACACAAAATATTGTATATTATAAAAGTATTTACTTCCCTACATGCATCTTAATAGCATCCTACGGTACTTTTATTACTCTGCCACGCTAAGAGTTTTCCTGTGACTAATTAGAGATAAAACCAAACAATGGATGCCATCTTTCCCTTCCCTTTTCCGTTCCTCCAGCGAACTCAAATTCTGCCTATGTCTCAAATCCTATACGCTACTGGTGGAAATTCCTACCGCATCCTGCCAACCTAAATAAGGCCGTTGAAATGAAGCTGTTCAAAGGGAAGGGCAATTACAGCTGCCAAAATAAATACTCGTACACCAAAATAATTACTCTGGTTTCAAAACATGTACTGTAATAAATACTCCTGCGCAAAAAATAAATGCCAAAGTAAATACTCTAGCGTCAAAATAAATACTCTTGCGCCAAACTAAATACTGTTACACAAAAATAAATAGTCTGGTTTCAAAAGTATTTATTATAAGAGTATTTATTTTGACGCAAGAGTATTTATTTCGGCATTTATTTTGGGCGCAGTAGTTATTATAGTGCTACAGTACATATTTTGAAACACGACTGTTTATTTTGGCGTAGGAGTAATTATTTTGGCGCAAGAGTATTTCTTTTGGCAGCTGTAAGTGCCCTTCCCTTTGAACAGCTTCATTTCAACTGCCCTATCTAGGTTGCGAGGATGCGATAGCTATTTACACCAGCGCATAGACAGAGACAGAATTTGAGTTTGCTCGATCGGCGAAAGCAAAGTGGGTGGCCGTGACGTCATCCATTGTTTGGGTCTTATCTCTAATTAGTCACAGGAAAACTCTTAGCGTGGCAGTGTAATACACAAACAGGCCTAGGTACTCTGTATGTACATATATGTACTTCCCACATTCTATCTTTTACACACTGCATCAACCCATATGAGGGGTTAAACCTTTCCGGACCAATTCCAAATAAAATAAGCATACGCAATAATATTTTCCATGTGCTTTCAGCCTGTCAGCGATTTTCTCTTGTAATTCACCCATTCCATGACGGATTCCATCAAAATGCAAGGCCTTTAAAATTAAGCCTAAAGCATCTACCATAATTCACCAGAGACAAGTGAGAATATGAGACTCAATATAATACCTGTCTCAGTGTCTACGCTATATACTTAGAGATCTCTATAATACATGGTTATTATGGCACAAACATATCAAATTGTTAGAAATGATCTTGGATACGATTAATGAAAACTTTTAAAATCAAATATTAATTATTACACATCTATTTTATTGTAGTTTATTGTTCTGTTTGCGCATCTAAGCATTCCAAACTGCCATCAATTTCACAAACATTGCTATCATCAATGCTGGCATGTCCATCCTTGTCATTGGATTCGTTAACGCTTTCGCCTTCATCTTCCATTTCGCATTCGTTAATAATTGTATATCACCGATTTTTCGATTGCGATGATCCTCTGCATCGTTATAATTCGGAACTGAATAATCATCTGAATCTTTCTTATTTTCATCTTCAGAGTTGGAAACAACAAAATCTTATTAATTTTCATCTTCAGAATTTGAAACAAGAAAATCTTCATTATTTTCATCGTTGGAAGAGCTGTATTCAGTAGAATCTTCCGACTCTTCACCGAAAATTTCATCAGTAAAATCCAAATTTCCATGTAGTCTATGTAAAAATTGATTGCGAACAAGTAC